>RJWJ010046103.1:0-11666 GCA_004363605.1 Indri indri | reverse complement strand
CCAACATGGGAAATCAATAGCGTTGGGTCGTGGGATGCACATTTAAAAAACCAGGAAGGTGTAGGCAAAGACAGATCAAACATCCACTGCATCCAGGTGAAAAGACTCATAAATGTACGGGAAGATATGGGAAAAAAGAACGATCTTTGGAATCCTAAATCCAAGGACAGTGGGAAACACTTATATCCATAGCATATAAAAATTTTTAATTTAGTTGAAAGTATAAAAGGCCAATTTATAAATGGAAGTTAAACCAGAAATTAATTCAAAGAGCATATTTCAAACTTAAGTTAAAGGATTGGTAATTTCCTTTGATAGCCCTAATTTCATGCAATTTACTCTTTTTTGAAAAGTAATTCATTAAAAGTCCAATAACATGATTTGATATTTACGCTTTTATGAGACTTTTCATGTAAATAAATACACAAATTTGAGGCAAAATCTTTGTATTAGACTAAAGATTGGGAGTTAGTGAAAATGTGATTCTTCGAACTGTTTCTTTTAAGGGCCACAGCAGCCAGAACACAAATAAACAAGAAGAAATTTTCATATCCTCTATATACAATAAATGTTAATCCCTTTAGCATTAATGCTTTCATAAGATGAGTAGGCTGGCACTGGCAGTTTGAGTTGGAAAATGGACAAAGTGAAACAGCAGGCAAAAATGTCGAGGAAGAAAGGTCTGTACAACAAGAGAGGATTTATGAAACACTTGGAACAAAAAATAAACTCTATAGCCAGCTGTGTGGCTGTCAAATTGCAGAAAGTCCAAACCCGGCTTCTAAAAATCTCCTCTTTCAGATTCATTTTATGATAACTTTATATTTTTTAAATTTTTATTTTTAATTATTATGGGTACATAATAGTTGTATATAATCATGGGGTACATGTGATGTTTTGATACAGGTATACACTGCATAATGATCAAATCAGGGTAACCGGGCTATCCATCACCTCAAGCACTTCTCATTTCTTCATGGTAGGAACATTCCAATTCCACTCTTTTAGTTATAGTGTGTTAAAATATATAATAAATTATTGTTAACTATAGTCACCCTATCGCGCTACCAAAAACCAGATGTTAGTCATTCTATCTAACTATTTTTGCACCAGTTAACTATCCTTACTCTGTCCTTCCTCCCTGCTACCCTTCCCTGCCTCTGATAACTATCAATCTACTGTCTATCTACATGAGCTCAATTTTTTAAATATTTAGTTCCCACATATGAATGAGACATGCTAAATTTGTCCTTCGGTGGCTGGCTTATTTAATTTAACATGATGTCCTCCAGTTCCATCCATGTTGTTGCAAATGACAGGATTTCATTCTTTTTTATGGCTAAATAATATTCTATTATGTATTCTTTATCCATTCATCTGTTGATGGACACTTAGGCTGATTCTATATTTTGGCTATTGTGAATAATGCTGCAGTGAAAATGGGAGTGCAGCTATCTCTTCGACATACTGATTTTATATCATTTGGATATATACCCAGAAGTGGGATTGCTGGATCATATGATAGCTCTATCTTTGGTTTTTGGAAAAACCTACATACTGTTCTACATAGTGGCTGTAATAATTTACATTCCCACTGATAGTGTACAAAGGTTCCCTTTCTCCACATCCTCACCAGCATTCATAGATAACTTTATATTTTTCACGTGGATAAATTGTAAGTAAGGAAGATTCAGAACTCTGAAATCTCCCAGATACATCACAAATCAGACCAGTTCAAGGATCATGTGTTTTGGGAACTTATTATTTTTGAAAGGAAATGTATGAAAAATGTGTTTTTGAGATAGTTTTTTTTTTTTTTTTTTTTTTTTTAGACAGAGTCTCACTCTGTTGCTCTGGCTAGAATGCAGTGGTGTCATCATAGCTTACTGCAACCTCGAACCTCAAGTGATCTTCCTGCCTCAGCCTCCCGGGTAGCTAGGACTACAGGTGAGCACCACCACACTCGGCTAAGTTTTTTCTATATTTTTGTAAGATGGGGTCTCGTTCTTGCTCAGGCTGGTCTCAAACTCCTGACCTCAAGTGATCCTCCCACCTCAGCCTCCCAGAGTGATAGGATTACAAGCGTGAGCCACTATGCCCAGCTGAGATAAGCATATTTTTAAAAACCTTAATCTTATTATATTCAGGGGCAGTTTACTATCATTACTATTATTTTGTGTTCTATAAATAAGAACAATTAGACAAGAGAAATAACAGTAAAGGTAAAAATATATCAAGAACCTACTATGTGTCTTGTACTCCATTAAGTTCTATTTATGGATTATTTATCTCATATAGTCTTCACAACTTTATGAGATAGATACTACTGTAACACCAATTTACTGATGAGAAAGAAAACTAAAGCTAAGGAAATTAACTCAGAGATATTGTAATACATCCAACAAGTTAGTAGAGCCAGGATTCAAATCCAAGCACTCTGACTCCAGACTTGGGCTCTTAACTATTGCACTACATAATTTAATTGACAAATTTGTATTGAATGTCTATCATATGTCAGGCCTATGAGCACTAGGGATATAGCAGTATATAAAAGAGACAAAAATCCCAGTCCTCATGGAACTTACAATATAGAAATAAAAATTTAAAAGACTGATATTTGGAAAGAAGGGCAAAATTGTAATTATATGTGGATGATATAACTATTTACATAGAAAACCTATAAATTTTGAATGCATAATTATAAGAAGCAAGAACTCTCTGTTATTAGTTTGAAGCTAATATACAAATTAATTTATTTCCTATATTCAAGAAATAATTAACTAGAAAATAATAGAATATTAATGTCTATTTATAATAGCAAAAATGATAAAACATGTTCCTTCAAATATTTTATTCAATTAACTTCATCCAAATTTTAAATTTCATTCATATAATGTTAATATTTGCTAAGGAGATGTGCAGGACATATATAAATAAAACTTCAAACCAGTGAGGCTCATAAAAGAAGATAAATAAATAAAAATTTTCTCTAAATTTTCAGTTAATTTTCCCTAAATTTAGATAGAAATATGGTTTAGTCCCAATCAAAATACTAATAGTAAACTTTTTGTTACATGTCAAAATTATATCAAATTTCACCTGAAAGTGCACAAATTGGAAGAGCATTGTGAAAAATAAGAGAGATGAGGCAGTATTAGTCTTACCAGATAGTAAATATATCATGAAATTATTATAATAAACCACTTTGGAAGTCATCAAAACATAATAGAATATTAAGACATAGGCCTACAGAAGTAAATTTAATATTTGATAATGGTAACAATTCAACTAAGCAGAAAAAAGATGGGCTGTTCAAAAATCATGTTAGGGCAGCTGAAAAACTGTTCCTGTTATTTGCTGATACATAACAACCTTACCCTAAAACTAGTGGCTTAAAACAACATCATTTTTCTAATCATCTGAACAGTAAGTTTAAAAAAAACCTATCGTTTTATTATATCTCGTGATTTTGTGGGTCAGGAATTTGAGTAAGATCTGGCTGGGTGATTTTTTTTTTTTTTTTTTTTTTGAGACAGAGTTTCACTCTCTTGCCTGGGGCGAGTGCTGTGGCGTCAGCCTAGCTCACAGCAACCTCAAACTCCTGGGCTCGAGCAATCCTACTGTCCCAGCCTCCCGAGTAGCTGGGACTACAGGCATGCGCCACCATGCCCGGCTAATTTTTTCTGTATATATTTTTAGCTGTCCGATTAATTTCTCTCTATTTTTGGTAGAGACGGGGTCTCACTCTTGCTCAGGCTGGTCTCGAACTCCTGAGCTCAGAACGATCCGCCCGCCTCGGCCTCCCAGAGTGCTAGGATTACAGGCGTGAGCCACCGCGCCCGGCTGGGTGATTATTTTTTTTCCAACATGGTAGTGACTCTGTCATTCAGTGATATTCAGGGGGCGGGTGAGCTAGTCTAGAGTGTGCAAAAGACACTCTCTGCCTGGCACTGTGGCAGAGAGAGCTGGAAGACTGGGTTCCTCTTGGCCCCTTTCACTCTCCAGGTAGCCCTGGGCCTTCCCATGCAACCTCTCCAGCATTGTCGTCAGTCCTCCAACATGGTGACCTGGGGCTCTAAGAAACCAAGGTGGAAGTTGTCACTGCTATCAAATGCTAAGCCCAGAACTGACAAGCCTCACTTCTGCTATACTCTACTGGCCAAAGCAATTATAATACTAAGCCACATCAATTTCAAGAAGGAAGGAGATAGAATCTACCTCTCATTGGGTCCACAAATTTGTGGCTTTCTTTAATCTTTCATGCTAGCTAGCTGAGAAAAACAAAAACAAAATTATGTATTATCTTCACTCTTTACATCAAAATAAATCCAGAGAAACCAAAGATTTAAGTGTAAAAAGTAAACCAACTACTAAAAGAAAGTGGGTGAATTTTTTGTTGTAATTTATTGGGAAAGATCCTTTATAGCATTAAAGGAATGAAGAAGGTTGCTGTATTTCACTTTTATGAAATTCTTAAACTTCTGGATAGCAGAGAAAGAAAAACACCATAAGAAAACTCAAAAGACAAAAGATGGACTTCTGCTTCTGTCCATGATGGAGTAAATGGTACTGAACTAGCACTCCCAGAATAAACAATTGTCTTTAGACATTGAACAACAGAGAGCCCAGAACTGTGATCCCTAGGAGAAGAACAAATGAGGTGAGCTCTACAATTTGCCTCAGCTTCCTTCCTGGGCACCCTACCCTTTCTGGACTGTGGTAAAGGGTTAGAGTGCCCAGATAGACTACAGTCTTCTTACTGAGATGGAGAGAAAGAGTTTAGAATTTGGAGGGGCTAAGGCAGAATGCATAGGACAGTACTGCAGAGTTTGAGAAACTACCTAGAGAAAGAGCTCTGTAAATCTGCATAGAGGTCCCTTGAGTTCTTGGCTGAACACTAAGGTATGCACACGTAGGGTCGGATCCCACAAGGATGGGCTAAGAGCAAATACAAGTAGGGTTGCCAGATTTGGCAAATAAAAACATAAGGTGCCATTTCAATTTGAATTTCAGGTAAACATGTATTAATATAATTTTTTAGCGTCAGTATGCCTCAACTGTGCGTTATCAGGCAACCCTAAATACTGGAGAATAAACTGAACAATTACCAGAACTCGTGCCGGGCTGGGACATATTCAAGTTCCAATTAACCTGTGTGTAGAGGCAGACTGGGGGCTTGGAGAATTCAGTCAAGACTCCAGATTATCCACTCCTTAAGGACTAAACTAGCCCTAGAGTATAGGTCAATCCAGATTCATCCTAGCAAAGCTTACAGACTAGATGAGATCACCCAGGTAGAGAGTGTAGACAGAAAAAAGGTCCAAAGCTTGACCAGAGCCTCCTATGTTAAGCAGTCTGGCAGAAAAGATGGAGTTAGTAGAAAAATAAGAGGTAACTATTAAGGCATGAAGAAAATCACGAGTGTGTAATGTCCTAGAAGTTAAATGAAGAAGGTATAGCAGAGAGAAGGGTGAGAACAACCATGCCAAATGCTCCTGAGAATTGACCACTGAATTGAATGATGTAAAAGTCATTGGTGAAGTTGATAAGTGCAGTTCCGGTGGAGTCATGGGGTCAACAGCCTGACTGCAGTGCATTATTTAAGACAGGAGGGGAGGAGAGGAATTGGAGAGAGCAAGTATAGCCAACTCTTTTGAGGAATTTTGCTGCTAAAAGTACCAAAGAAATGAGCCAGTAGATGTAGGAAGGGCTGGGACCAACGGGTTGTTTGTTTTGGATGGGAGAAATAATATAATGTTTTAGGAACTTATGGGAATAGTCCAGTAAGGAAAAAAATAATGCTATAAATAATGCTATAGGAGAAGGAAAAGAAATTTACTGAAGTGATGTCTGCATATGTGTGAAAGGGACTGGGCTCAATACATATGTGGAGGCATCGGCCTTAGACAGGTGCATGGATAGTTCATCTCTGCTAAGAGGCAGAAAGACAGTACAGTATATATGGGGGCAAATGCTGCTATGGGGTGCGTGCATAGTGGGGCTCTGAAGAAGTGCTCCTCTGAGTGCTTCAACCTTCTTAAGGAAGTAGGAAGGAAGATCATTGTCTGAGGACAAGGATGGAGAAGAAGGTTTCCTGAGGGTTTAAGGAGACAGAATGTGGAAAATAGTTGTTTATGAAAGAAAGTAGAATGGGGAATGGGCCAGGAAAATACAGTGAGATTGCCAGGCAGCATTCAGGCCATTTGATGTTTATGGTCATGAATTTAAAGTGGAACTAATCAGAAGGTAATATGCTTTCCTTCAGCCAGATACTGTGCAGAGTAGGTGGAGAGTTAGATTTAACCAGGGTTGTGTTTTGCCAAGTCGATACAAAGCGAGAGAGAGAGGCAAAGGAATTAAGAGCACATGAACAGAAATGATAGGGGTTGTCACAGATGTTAAGCTGGGAAAAGCAAGAAGTGAAGGGGGGTGTGAGGAACAAGAAAAAAAAATGCTAGGATCGATGGATTAGAAGTCCTGATGAGGTCAAAGGACTACTGAAGTTGAACATTAGAGGGAAAAGATAAGAGGTAGGGGAGTGAAATTAAGATCATGAAGGAGTGGCAACTATTGGTCATAAATACCAAGATTACAGTATGATCATAGGAGTGAGTGGCCGAGCTAGAGTGGAGGACAAAATCCTTGGAGAAAGGAAATTCAAAGGAACTGAGAGATAAGGCTCTTGGAAGAATCATATTTGCATAGCATAATGAAACTACCAAGAATTAAGACAGGAGAATTGTTGGAGAGAATGACTCTGAGCTATGAAACGAAGGGCTTTGATGGATTTATTTGATCAATGGGCTAACCATGTAAGTACTGTAGGCCAAGATAGTTGTTGTGTTGGCAAAGACCCAGCCAAACACACTTTGACAAGATAATTGTCTATTCTAGCTATCCTCAGAGGCCTTCAGGTTTATGCTGCAGAGAGAGGTAAAGGTTAATTTATCTGAGACTAACCCCTGGCAGTCCTCCCAGAGTGAGTTGGCTTCCTGCAGGGCGAGACCATTTGGCAAACATTCTGAGAGAATATTGAGGTGGAGGAACAAGATTGAAGGCCAAAGTTCTACATGTCATGCACCTGAAACTGCAAGGCTTGAGCCTGAGCTCCTATTCACGACAGGAAGGATCTCCTGAATGTAAATACTGAAATGGCAGACCAGGGGATGTCCAACGAGCCTGGGATCCCAGACTGTCACCACACCAGAGGAGATACTGATGCTCCCTAAGCATGTAGCTTATTAGCCTACAGAGTTTGGACTACAAACTGCTAGATCACTTTGTATTGTCCCAGAAAGCAACAGGCAAAGGAAGAACTATACATCTGCTCCTCTTCCTGCCTCTGTAAGATTCTGTCAATAAATATTGTTCCAGATATAGTGTGTGCAGTGTCAGGCCATACATTGCGTGTGTGGTCCATCAGCAGACATGATCAAACTCCCCTCTTTTCTTCTCTCTAGCTTATATTTAAAGAACAAAAAGAGAGGGGGAAAAAAGAATTTTTTCCCTAACCATACATTCAGGATAATATATTATAATGATTTGTTTTGTGGGGGTTTGAAGAACTGTCGTGGGAAGTCCAATAAAAGAAGGAAACTCAAAGCATTAAGGCATTTTGCAGTACCAGCAAGAGGTTGTCGAGTCAGGGATGGCAAGCCTAATGCTCCTCATGTATCCATTGTACTCCCAGTGTCATGGTAGATGCCAAGGCACTCTTTTCTGCTGATTCACCCCAGAAGATTTCCATGCACAGCACTCCAGAGAACCACTGCCGTTAGTTGGAGTAAGCACCAAATACCCTCATGTGTGCCTTCCATGATAAAGAATGCATTGATGCATTGTTCACGTAACTCAAAGAGGATGGATCATGGACACCCAGCACAGAATGGAGGTCAGTGCAACACATCTAAAATTATAACTTATAAAACAACAACAATTAAAAAAAATTTGAAGATCTATTTTGCTTCCCCAATGAATGCAGAGACCCAAATCTAATGGCCTTCTCGTTCCTACCTCATTGCTACCAGCCACGTATTAGCAGTTTTGGCTCAAATTCTGATGATATTTAGAGCTGAATATGATTCAAATCATAGTTTCACAATGCTTAATTTCACTACAAAACTGAGCTATTATGAGATTACTGACAAAAGGAAGATATTATAGTGCAGTACAGTATTGGGGATTTTACATTCAGACAGAAGGAAATTTATATCAACTTACCATCTCTTTGACTTTAAGTAAGTTTTGTAATATCCCAAACCTCAGTTTCTTTTCTACAGAATGGAGACAATAATGCTGACAATTTTAAAGGTAATTTTTACCATGAAAATTTAATATTTTATGTAAAATATCTAGTACAGAAGCTGGAATAGAATTAGTGCCCAATTAATACAACTATTACTATAAATATATCAGTAACGAACACTCAACTAACTCTAGGTCATGTGCAACTTTCCTATACATCGAGTAGACTTCTCCACTCACAACCATTAGCCATAAAATAAAAATTTAGGCAGCTGCTTCCATGTGGATTTCTGATCATGTGAGTCACTGTTAAAAACCTTGGCTGCCTGACCAAAACTCTGATAGTTTTACATGCTGTTCCAGAAACATGTCACAGTATTTAAAAATTTTTTGTCTCCTTTAGTAGGAAAATAGAAGGATGGGGATTTTATGTGTGAGTGCTACAGTTTGTTAGCCTCTCTGTTTCTTATTAATTTATGATCTTCTAGAAGAAAGAGACCACATCAATTGTAACCACAATCACACCCCTGCGATACGTGGAGGTGTTATTAAACTGTAAATATGTGTCCCCAGCCAATTATCCTAGGCCCAAAATAAATGAGGGGATTTATCACCATGTTTCCCCCAAAGCCAAAAAACTGTAAAGCCACAGAAGAGATATCATCACTGCTGGAGAGGCTCTTCTAAGCCAGAAAGAAAACTGGGAGAAATAGTCTAGCTTCTTCCTTTTGCCCACCTTCCAATCTCCTACCAGGACCTTGTTTTGAGGGCCTGACTCATCCTGCAAGAGTCAGGCCTGGGTAATACAAACCCACCAGGGGCTGGGGTAGGAATAGATCTGAGGCCCAACAGGAGGACAGCTGATAAACAGGCCTTCTTTTCAGTTCCTTGAAAAGGCCCAGTTCTCCGCAACGTCAGTATATTTACGTATTCTGTGTCCTCTGCCTATAATTCTTCTCCCACCGTTATTCACTTGCCTGCTACTTTATTATTCTTCAGATTCCAGTTTAACTATCACTTCCTCAAAGAAGACTTCCCTGACTATGTATGTAAAATAAGTCTTCCCTATTGGTTTTTCTTTAAAACATTCTCTTCTTAAAAACCTTTATAATTATTAGGTCATTAAATATGAAATGTCCGATTTTTAATCAAAAGTGTAGTTTATTATATGTCAAACAAGAAGCAGTGCAATTAGTCAAAGTATGCACCTAAACTATCGACACAGTTTTGCCATCTTAATGGTAGCTTGTTTATGCTAGCTGCGAAGAAGCCTGAAGAGTGAGGGCAATGAAGTCATCAAAGGCGTTTTCCACAGCATGTTCAGAATTTAATATTTTTCCTTGCAAGAAGTGGTCTAAAGCCTGGAAGAAGTGGTAGTCAGTTAGTGCAAGGTCTGGTGGATGAAAGAGAGTTTTGAAGTCCAGCTTCTATGGTTTGAGCAGCGATGTTTCTTGCAACATGTGGTCTTGCAAGAGGATTGGCCTGTCTCTACTGACAAATCTTGGCTGCTTAATTGCAAGCATCTTCATCATTTCGTCCAATTAATTGCAGTAGACATCCGCTGTAATCCATTGACCAGGTTTCATGAAGCTGTAGTGGATAATACCAGTGCTGGATAATACCAGTGAATATTTGATTTGGGACTGTGTTTCAGCACTTCATCTTTGTCCAGTCATTATGCCAAACACTTAAAATTGTCAAAAAGAACCCATTTTCATCACACTTTACAATACGGTGTAGAAATGGTTTGCCTTTATGTTGTGACAGCAAAGAAAGGCAAGCTTCAAGACGATTTCTCTTTTGACACTTGTCTAATTCATGCAGTACCATCTATCCAGCTTCTTCACCTTGCCCATTTGTTTCAAATGGTCCAATATTGTTGGAATAGTAATGTCAAACCTTGCTGCTAATTCACATGTAGGTTGAGATGGATTCACTTCCACTACAGCTTTCAGCTCATCATATCCACCTTGGTCTCAGGTCACCCACATGGCTTATTTTATAGATTAAAATCACCAGAATGGAACTTCTCAAACCATTGATGTACTGTGCATTCATTAGCCACATCCTTCCCAAGCACTTTTGTTGATGTTTCAAGCTGTCTGTGCTGCATTGAGTTCATGATGGAACTCACATTTGAAAATAACATGCATTTTTGACTTATCCATGGTTTCACAAAAATTGCTCTAAAAAATAATTTGAAAGATAATCACAAGCCAAAACCTGCATTTGCAAGAATGAGGATGTACCTTCATAATAAAAATAAAACGAGAAGTGTCAAAGTGACATGTCAGAGATATCAACTGTCAAACATAGTACTTAAGGAAATCGGACATTTCATACTTAATAACCTTAATATATACATATCTCCTAATTATCTGTTCAATGTCTGCTTATCCAGGAGCAAAGTATATCTGTTTTGCTTTCTACTGCATTGTCAGAATCTAGCACATAGTGAGTGCCTAACACTCAATAAATAGTAACTATAATTACTACCTATTATTTTTAATAGTACTATAATAAGATAATCAGATAGAGATGTTAGCCCTTTCTGAAGTGTATATTAATTTCTTTCTGATGTTGTTTTTTATTTTTTTCTTCCTACTATTTAGTAAACCCAAATTGTATGATCTAGTTCCATAAACACTTTTTAAACATTGTCTAGAATACCAAATGTCTACATCTTGATGATTCAAAGGCCATTAGGGGAAAGTTGATATATCCCTTGAACTGTCAAAACAAAAACTATGTTGATAAACTTCGAATAAACAAATTTGTTTCATCAAGTGATCTGTAACTGAAAGGAGAAAATGTGCATGGTAGAGCAATTTATCATCTGCAAAATCTGTTTATGTTTCACACATTCTGGTTTGGATCTTTTGATTTTTGTTCTTTCAAACTATTGAATGATACATTTTCCTTGACATTTCCTAGGAGATCTTCACTATTTTTATTCTACAATCAATTTATTTTTTCCTCAATACGATTCAGCTCCCTATTCTTTCTTAGCATTTTATTCTATCTGCCTCCTGTGGAGCAGAGGAATGCCGCATCTTTCATAGATTAAAAAAAAAAATCTCCACATAAAGAAGGACTGTTTTGTATTTAGAGACTTTGTCCCTTGAAATTTCCAGACTCTCTTAAAGTCAGATTTCCTGACCTCATCTGCCACAATCTCCCCATGTTATCATGCAGAGAAAAATTCCTGCCACCTCAGAAAGTGAGGAGTTAGGAGGACAACAGGCTGGCAATGGGGTGACTAAGGTGACTCTGGAGCAATCACCATGTGTGGAGATAAAGAGTCCACTTCCAGGTTCATTTTTGCCATTAATCCAAGATTTATTCATTCATCAAATATTTATCAAATGCCTACTGTGTTAGACACTATGCTAGGGCTAGAGATGCAATTATGAATAAACTGT
>RJWJ010046102.1:0-11489 GCA_004363605.1 Indri indri | reverse complement strand
GAAACTAAAAGAAAACTACTTCAAACTCAACTTGTTCATTAAACAGTGCATAGGCTAGAGAAGGAATTCCAAAGATTTCCTAAGATAGCATAGTACTTTTACAGACAAGAAAGAAAACGAGTTAATTGCTCAGCTTTAATAGTGTGATACATGAATGTGTTTCAAATGACCTGATCTAACTGTCCAATTGTGTACAAATTTAATAGTCTTTGGAATTGTCTACCACAATTTAAAAACAGATATTTCGATTTTGAAAGTTTATATATACACACAGACACATTTCAGAATGTGCGTATATATATGCATACATATATGTATGTATCTGAAAGTGTAATAAAGCATAAACCGAGTGTCTGAATATTGCTATGTAGGCATCAGAATAGACAGATTGATAACAGGACAGAAATCCAGGGTAGATGAGTGTCTGGAACCACAGCCATTAACAATTGGCCAGTCATGGTGGCACTGCACCACTGAAATCTAGAAGAACTGCTGGAACCACTGCTGGAACCACAGGATGCTGTTGCCATAGTGTCTGTTTTTTTGGACAGCTATAACGAACTACTATAATTTGGGTAACTTATGAACAACAGAAATTTATTTCTCACAGTTCTAGAGTCTGAGAAGTCCAAGATCGGGGTACTGGCAGATTCAGTTTCTGGCGAGAACTCTTTTCCTGATTCACAGATGTGTGCCTTCTCACTGTGTACTACGTGGTAGAAGGGGCAAGACAGCTCCCTGGAGTCTCTTTTATTTCTACGAGGACGCTAATTCCAGTCATAAGGTTTCCATTCTCATGATCTAATCACCTCCAATGCCCTCACCTCTTAATATTATCACATTGGTGGTTTTCTTTCAACATATGAATTAAGGAGGAGCCCAAATATTCAGATTATAGCACACAGTAATGAATTATCAACCATAGCCCACAGTTATGAATTATCAACCAAATTCTTGTAATTCGTGTTACTCAAATTAGATTAAACATGCCAGGTGGGATCATTCAATTGCTCCAGCTCAGGTAAGTAACTGTGCTGTAATGCTGTAGCTACCCTTGTTCATGGAAAGAAAAAGTCCTGAACCTCTAGAATCCCTTATGCAGTGGTCTCCAAACTTTTTGGCAGCAGGGACAGGTTTCATGGAAGATAATTTTTCCACAGACCGGGGAGCAGGATGGTTTAGGGATGGTTCAGATGCATTACGTTTATTGTGCAGTCAAACCTTACTGCTAATGATAATCCGTATTTGCAGCTGCTCCCCAGGGCTAGCATCACCGCCTCAGCTCCGCCTCAGATCATCAGGCATTAGATTCTCATAAGGAGCACACAAATAGATCGATCCCTCACATGTGTTTACAGTGGGATTTGCTCTCCTATGAAACTCCAATGCCGCCACTGATCTGACAGGAGGCAGAGCTTATGCAGTGATGCAAGCCACAGGGAGTGGCTGTAAATACAAATGAAGCTTTCCTTGCTAGCCCACCCCTCACCTCCTGCTGTGCAGCCATGTACTTATAGGAAACTGAAGGCTTATAGGAAATGAGGCCCAATTCTTATAAAAACTCAAGAAATGCTACGGTCTCCAAATATAGACATTAGGTACAGTGTATGCTCAGATTAAATTTCCCTCAAAGATCTACTTTGAGGATAGACTTTGATACCCACTTTTCATATTTCTGCTCCTCAAAGAAATTCCTTCCCTAGCATAGTACATCTATCCATCATATAACCAAAAACACACAACTTTGCTTGGAAAAAACAACTCAAATATCATCAATTACTGTACCACTTCCAAAGCTAAATCTTGATTTATTACTCTTTTTCCTTGAACTCACCAAATCTTGTCTCTGTGTTCTGCCAACTGAGCTACAATACAAAATTCACTATTTTACATGTATGTTAAATGTGCTACTTTACATGTATGTTAAATGTGTAATGAATTGGCCCCAGGGCTATCATCAGTATTTACATATTTGCTCCTTCATGATTCGTCCCATGAACCTTTTGCCTCTGGTAAGAAACACAGTTCTTGGCTTTTGCTATTTAATGTGGTTTTCTTTTTTTTACTTTGTTTATGCTCTCCATTTCCATTTCTGAGGAATCTAATCATCTCTAGGTCCTGTCAGCACATGGTTGCATACATTCCATTTTTCAGCAGCAACACTATTTTCCTTATATAGGCAGGATTGTTACTCCAAATATTCACCATAACCCACTTAAAAAAATCATTTAACTATATATATATATATATATATATATATATATATTGTTTAGAAACTTAAATTTGCCAGGTTGCCATGTTAACTCTCAATTCAATAAAATCACTGTTGTTCACCAGAGAGAAACATTTTTTACTTTGGAGGAAGAATCTCTAATTTAGAAGATTCTAGAGTGTTAAGAAAATAAATGTTTTTCAATTGAGAAAATAGATATAATAGTGAGAAATATTGTTTCTTGATTTAAGCATACATTGCACCCTATATCATAGCCTCCCAGTTTCATAAAGTTGAATCACCCAGGTAGCTCTGCATCTGAATCTTCTTGAGTCATTCTGCTGTTCTGTATTTGGGGAACTACTTCCATTTAATGATTTACATTACATGACCAATGCATAATGTCATGGGTAGCAAAATTTTCCTTATTATTTTGTTTGAAAATGAGTTTCTTAGCTAATAGTAAGATTGTATGGGAAGTTCTGAGAATATATATATTTAACCGAGATTAATGGAAGGAAGAAAGATATTGTACAGAATTGAGAAAGCTTTAAATATTCATATGTAGGAAGAAAATATTCAAATAGAAAAAATAAAACATGGATTTGAAAAGGAATATTCAGAGATAATTGAGATGATATTGATGGTCTACCAAATGTGTTTACATAAAAATAAGAATAATGGAAATGCAAATACTGTCATACTCAGATGCTTGGTATTGGCCATACTTCCTTCATTCTATTAACCTGTTTCCAAGAATTGTCCAAGTCCTGTATGGTCTAACCTTAAATGTAAACATCCCAGCTTTTATTAGGGGCAATGTATGTTTGTAAATAACATACTATCTAAATATTTTAATGCAATTAAAACTAAAAATTAATATATAAATTAAGAAAATATGCACCATAGTTTAAGAAAACAGACTAAATGTCTTTTTTTTTAATTTCAGCATATTATGGGGGTACAGAAGTTTAGGTTACATATGTTGCCCTTGCCCCCCCCAAGTCTGAGTTTCAAGTGTGTCCATCCCTCGGATGGTGCACATTGCACTCTTTGTGTATGCACATACCTGTCCCCTCCTCCCCCCTCCCCACTGCCCGACATCCAATAGATGTTATTCTAATATGTGCACTTATGTGTTGATCATTTAATACCAATTTGATGGTGAGTACATGTGGTGCTTGTTTTTCCATTCTTGGGATACTTCACTTAGTAGAATGCGTTCCAGCTCTATCCAGGAGTATACAAGGGGTGCTGTATCACCATTGTTTCTTAAAGCTTTATTTAACACATAAGGTTTCTCTTTATCCCAAGAACATAGCAATACTATTATGAGAAAGGAGGCTAGCTTTTATTCTATCATAAACTACAGTAGTTTCCTAAATCTTTTAATGGTTACATTTAGAAATATGCAAGGAAAATGGCAATGATATTTTCAGAGTGGTATGGGATAACATTCCTTCCATTCAGTGGACAAGGTTTTAGTGTTTCAAATTGTGACTATTTCCTGAAGACAGTTTTACTTCCTACCAACTACTTTTGAAAGATAAGAATATCCCATAATTAATTTCCAGTTGTTTCTTGTTATGCTTCTAGTAATATATTCTGATACTCAGAAGCACAAAAGGTAATATTTCAAGATAAATGTAATCCACATTTTCTATTTTTCAAAACCTTTTCTTTAGAAGCATGAAAAGTTTTAAGTTTGAAATTCTAAGTTATGTAAATTACATTCCAATAAATAACTATTGTTTGGAAAGTTTCATTTCCTTGACTTTGCACTAGTTTCTCTGAAAGATATAAGATAAGCATAACCAGATTTCTATTAAAAGCTGAGGGGAAATATAAATTCTTAGGATGACAGAAAAGTATAGATAACTCAATACAAGGCAGAATTCAAAGTACATTGCAAGAAACCAAGTGTATATCATGAAGAAAGTAATATCTGAATCACTTTGAAAGATCAATAGAATTTTGATAGGTAAATGTGAGAGAGAAAAGGCATTTCACAAACAAAATGTACATTAATATGAGCAAAAATTTAGAGGTTATAAAATTTGAGACGCTATTAATGAAATATATTTACTTCAGTTTGTATAGATTATATGAACGTTGTTTAATGTAGGCAGTTATAATGTTGGAAATGTGTGTGGTTCCAATACACACAGGATTTTGAAAAACTAAGACTACGATATATATAACTAATTAATGAAGCAATGGAAATAGCACTGTGCTTAGGGAAGACTAATCTGACAACACTGTATTACATAGAAGTTAGCTGAGGTAATGAGAAAAGTTAGATGTTGAAAACAGAAAAGGATAAATGTGATTGCTGATAAAACATTAGGTAAGGAGAGAACAGCAAGACAAATATGGCTAAAGCCTTGTATTTACCTACTGGAAGATTCATGGTTGATTATTAATAGTTATTGAAGTCATGATTTAGAGCCGTGTTTAACAGAGAGCCTAATGGATAGATAGCCCATAATTATTGATGACTTCAGCCTAACAGATCTTCATAATTGTTACAATATTTAATGACATAAATCACTAATAGCATCATTTCCTGAAAATCTTTGATGAAAATTTGAATGATATTTGCCTATTTATCCAAAAATTGATAATTGTATGGGAATTAAAATCACTTTTTTATATATTTATATATATATATATATTTATATGTGCCATCATGTTGCTTTAAACTTTATGCTCTGTAATAATTTTACATATATAAGCTATACATTTACAACACGCACATACACACACACAAGAGTAAAAATGGCAAAGCACAATGTATTTTAATAAAGGGGCTGAGGTGTGATGTCAGCAAAATGGCAAAATAGGGGTTCTCTGGCTCCACTCGACAACACAGAAATCCAACTAGCAACTATTTGTAGGCAAGAATACCTTTGTGAGTACCCCAGAACTCAAGAGCAAGGCTGAGACACACTCTTATACCACAGAACTGAAAAAAGCCAGATTAAAGGTCTATCCCAGGCTGGCAGGTAACCACAGGGCAGTGATTACCCTCACAAGGAGCATCTGGCCCCACCCAGTCCCCATAGCTGAGCAATAACTCCACCAAGCCTCAGTGCTCTGCTTAAGCCCACCCTAAGCTGGGAGGCAAGCCCAAGTCCACACATATCTATGGCATATAGCCTCTGGCTCTGCTCACTCCTTGTGGCCAGGCAGCAATTCCAAGGACATCATCAAACCTCGGAGCTTAGCACATGGCCTTGCCCAACTACAGACGCCAAACAACAGTAATGTCCAGTCAGGGGAGACAACCAGCAACCTTGCTCAATTATATTCAACTGCAGAGCCCAGCCAGCAGCTTCATCTGACAACAGAGTCCAGTTAGTGGTCTCATTGAACCAAGAAGCACAGCAAGTATTATCATTTGACCTCAGAGCAAAGGAAGAGCAACCCAACTAGAGAACCTGACACCAAGGTCTGCATTTCTAGAGTTGCTCCCAGCAGGCCCATCTAGAATGCCAAGATGGGCTAAATAGTATCTATTGCTGCCAAAAAATATCTGCAAAGGCCAGAAGAGGTGTTCACCTTTTCAAATGTACAGGCATCAATGCAAAGACCTAAGGATTGTGAAAACTCAGGGAACTATGACACCACCAAAAGATCCAAATAAAGCCCCCTTAATTTAAAATTAAATATAATTTGGAATAAAATTTATGAACAGAATAAGTTTTTCACAGAAATAAAAACAACAAAAGATCACAATTAGAAATCCTAGAGATAAAGAATACAATAATTGAACTGAAAAACTCAATACAACACTACAAAGGCATAATTGAACAAACAGAAGAAAAAAAATTAGTGAACTAAAAAATGGGACATTTGAAATTATTTAATTAGAAAAGCATAAAGAAAGAACTATAAAGAAAAAAATAAAGAAGGCTTATAAGAGTTATGGGATCCCATCAAGCAAAATAACCTTTAATAATAGGAGTTTCAAAAGCAGAAGAGAAAGAATAAGGCCCAGAAAGCACAGTTAATAAAGTAATAGCTGAGAATTTACAAAATCTGGGATAAGACAGCAATATTCAGGTACAGGAAACTCAGGACACTAAACAAATTCAACCCAGTGAGGAGTTCACCAAGACATATCATAATGAAACTGTGAAAAATTAAAGACAAAGAAAGAACACCAAAACCAGCAAGACATAAGAAACATGTCAGGTTCAAGAAAGGCTCAAGATGACTTTCAGTGGATTTCTCAGCAAAAACCCTGCAGGCCAGGAGAGAGTGGGATGATGTATTCGAAGTTCTAAAGTACAAAGACTGTCGACCAAAAATACTTTATTGGCAAAGCTATGCTTCAGAAATGAAAGAGAAATAAAAATCTGCAAAAAATAAGAGCTAAGGGTGTTTATCATCACTAGGGCTGTTTTACAGGAATTGCTAAAAAGGAATTCTTTTTTTTTTTTTTCGAGACCAAGTCTCACTGTGTTGCTAAAAAGGAATTCTTTAAGCTGAAGTGAAAGGCTGCTAACTAATAACAAAAAATATATAAAAGTAAAGAACTCAGTGGTATAACTAATATATAGTCATACTCAGAATTCTCTAATACTGTAGCTACAGTATATAAAGCAATTTTACCCCTACTATGAGAGTTAAAAAACAGAACTATTAAAAACTAGTAAAAACTATTAAAAACGACTATAGCTACAATAAATTGTTAAGGGATATCAATTAAAAAAGAATAAACATTAACATCAAATCATAAAAGGGAAAGTGTAGAGTTTGTATATGTAATTAAAACACAAACTTAAATGCCTGTTATAAGTTGTTTTATGTAAGCCTCATAGTAACCAAATAGCAAAAACCAACGGTAATTTTACAAAATGTAGAAAGAAAGAACTCAAAGCACACCACTATGGAAAAACCATCAAACCACAAGGTAAGACAGCAAGAGAGGGAAAAAGAAAATAACAGACTTACAAGACAATCAGAAAAAATTACAAAATGGCAGCAGCAAGTCCTTATTTATCAATAATTTCCTTGAATGTAAATGAATTAAATGTGCCAATAAAAAAAAAACATAGAGTGGCTTAATGCAGTAATAAAAAAATAAGATCCAACCTATGCTGCCGATAAAACTGAAAGTGAAGGTATGGAAGCAGGTATTCCATGCTAATGAAAACCAAAATAAAGCAGGAATAGCTATATTTATATCAGACAAAATAGCTTTTAAGTCAAAAACTATAAAAAGAGGCAAAGAAGATCATTACATAATGATAACAGGGTTAATACATCAAAAGGACATAATTATGGTAAATACATATGCACAACAACATAGGAGCACCTAAATACATAAAACAATTATTAAATGAGCTGAAAGGAGAGATAGACTGCAGTACTATAATAGTAGGGGACCTCAATATTCCACTTTGAACAATGGACAGACGATCTAGGCAGAAAATCAATAGGGAAACATTGGACCTGTATTACACTCTAGAACAAATGGACCTAACAGACATATACAGAATATTCCATCCAACAGCATCAGAACACACATTCTTCTCAAGTACACATGGAGCACTCTCCAGGATAGATCATATGTTAGGCCACACAACAAATTTTAACAAATTTAAAAGTATTGAAATTATATCAATTAAGTTTTTGAACTATAATGGTATGAAACTAGAAATAAATAGTAGGATAAATCTTGGAAAAAAACACAAATATGTGGAAATGAAACAACATGCTCCTAAAAAACCAATGGGTCACAGGAGAAATCAAAAAATGCCTTGAGACAAATGAAAACGGGAACACAGCATACTAAAATTTATTATAGGCAGAAAAATCAGTCCTAAGACAAAATTTTACAGTGAGAAATGCCTATATGTATATGTATATAAAGAAAAATATCAACCTAATGTTATAGTTCTAGGAATTAGAAAAAGAAAAACAAACTAAGCCCAAAGTTAGCAGAAGGAAGGGAATAACAAAGATCAGAGCAAGAATAAATGAAATAGAGACTACAAAAACAAAAAATAAATGAAATTAAGAGCTGATTTTTTGAAAAGACAAACAAAATTGACAAACCTTCAGCTAGACTAGCTAGGAAAAAAAGGGAGAAGATTCAAATAAATAAGTTCAGAAATAAAAAAGGAGGCATTATAATTGATAGCACAGAAACACAAAGGATTATAAGAAACTACTTTGAACAACTGTACATCAACAAATTGGATAATTGAGAAAAACATGAAAAAATTTCTAGACACATACAACTTACCAAGACTGAATCATGAAGAAATAGAAAATCTGAACAGACCTATAACAAGTAGGATGATTGAATCAGTAATATAAAGTCTCCTTTGGAAGAAAAGCCCTGGACTAGAGGGCTTCACTGCTGAACTCTATCAAATATTTCAAGTAGAACTTCTCAATTTTTTCCAAAAACCCAAGTGGAGACAACATTTCTAAGCTCATTGTATGAGGCCAGAATTACCCTAATACGAAAATGAGGCAAGGACACTACAAGAAAAGAAAATTATAAGCCAATATCCCTGATGAGCATAGATACTCAGCATCTCTCATAATCAGAGGAATGCAAATTAAAACTACAATGAAATATCACCTTACACCTATTAGAATGGCTTTTATCAAAAAGATCAAAGATAAGTGTTAGTGAGAATAAAGAGAAAAGAGAATCCTTGTACATTGTTGGTGGGAATATAAATTAGCATAGCAACTATAGAAAATGATATGGAAGTTCTTCAAAAAACCAAAAATAGAACTGCTATATGATCAATAATCTCACTTCTGGGTATATATCCAAAGGAAATAAGATCAATATATCAAAAGGATATCTATGCTCTCCTTTTTATTGCAGAATTATTCACAGTAGCCAATATATAGTCAAACCAAGTACCCACCAAGAGATAAATGGGTAAAGAACATGTAATATATATACACAAAAGAATACTATTCAGCCTCAAGAAAGAAGGAGATCCTGTCATTTACAACAATGTGCATGAATCTGAGGATATTATGTTAAGTGAAATATGCCAGGCACAGAAAGACAAATACCACCTTGATCGCACTTTTAGTGGAATCTAAAAAAGTTGAACTCATAGAAGCAGAGAGTAGAATTATGAGTACTAGAGGCTGGAGGGGTGGAGAGGGAGGGAAGGATTTGATCAAAAAGTACAAATTTTCAGATAGATGGGAGTAATAAATTTTGAGATCGGTTGTGCAGCAGGATGACTCTAGTCAATACTAATGTATTGTATATTTAAAAACAACTGAAAGAGTAAATTATAAAGGTTTCACCATAAAAAATGATAGAAAAGTGAGGTCACGGGTATTTTAATTAGCTTAATTTAGTTATTCCACATTGTATACATACATCAAAACATCACATTGTATTGCACATAAATGTACACAATTATGATTAGTCAACCAAAAATAATATTAGTAATAAATAAACCCTTAGAAGGAAGGAAGGAATAAATAAATACGATCTAATCGAAACTTGGCAACATTCCCTACTAGGTTTGATTAGAGCAGTAGTATAACCCCCATGTTGTTTTGTTGTTTTTCTGTTTGTCCTTAGAGAGGAAGTACAATGATTCGCAGTGCTAAACTGAAGTTAACTAGCAGTTCAGTTAGGTAATATTAGAAAGTGTGTAGTTTTATACCCAGGTTTTTTCCTAAAGGTCTACCTCATCTCAGATTAAAAGAAGATGGGATCTGCTCTTCCTCTATTTAGTGTCACTAGAAGGAGATTAATGGCCCTGTAGATAATGCCGCTGCGCTATATTCATAAACCCAAGGAGTAGCCTCAGTGGTGGACTTCTCAGTCCCTCGTTATGCCATGACTCCCATCCCCCACCTCAGCAGCCCAGAGCAGCCCTTGTTCTTTTGAGTCAGAGGATATCAGAGGGTTGTAATTAGGACTTGGTGGTGTCATGTAAAATCTCTAAGGATCACTATGCCTTATCTTAATATCCTCTCCTTCTTTCTCTCTCTTACCCTCTCTCGCTTTCTCTTTCTCCTCATATATTTCTTTTAATCTAGTCTCATAGCATATTTAGTAAAGCTATTCCAAGATTTTAGCATATGGAGGTTTAAATCAGAGGGTGTTTTTTCTATTTTTTCTATTTTGTTAACTTTTAAATAGGAATGTTTGGTGCCAGGGAGGGAACACTCATTCCCTTGCTTTGCCTGATTATTGAGCTAATTGGGGTGAGGAGAGGACATATTCTTAACAGCCAGAGAACGAAGTTTTTTCCACAGCACTGTCTTTCCCAGAGTGTAAATGTATTAATTATTTAGAGTAACACCAGCTCTTGTAACAAACAAGACCCACCAATTTCAGTAGCTTAACAATAAATTTTATTGCTCATGCACATAAAATCTTAAAATATTTCATGTTGGGTGGTGGTCTCCTGGAAGTAATAATGTAAAGTCCCAAGTCCCTCATGTCTTATGGCTCTGCCATCCTCAACAGGTAGTTTCAAAGTATCTTCATTTCCTAAGGCTGCCATAACAAATTACCACAAACTTTGCTAAAGGCACCCTGTCTCTCCTCAGAGGGACTTGCCACTCTTTGGAATTCTGTTTACTTGATTGACGTGCATCATCAGTTCTTTGATGGGTCAAAGAAAAATTGTGATTTTAATAGTATATCTGCAATATTCTCTTTGAGAGTAACGAGAATATTCATATTCTCTTACTGATTTCTATATCCTATGAGCAATTCCTCTTTTTAATGATATTCCCATGTATAACCTCTAAATTACCTCGAGTCAAAGAGAATACCCATGATAGATTATGTGTTTGAATGGAAATGAGTAAAATATTGGGGTATTTTATTTTCCCTTCTACACTGCAAATACAGCAAATTCAAATGCACTAAACTTGGGAAAGAAAACAGGCCATTTGTGCTCTTGGAGGAAATCTTGAATGGCATTTGTGAGCAAGTGGCTGCTTTAAATATGGAAATGTGTTTCACTTGTGCACTTGAAACAGTGTAGTTATTATCCTATATTCTTTAGCACTGCCTCTCATTAAATTGGGATTTCTTGGAAAAAATAAAAACTAAACATGAAATAAATTAAACGATTCAAGCTAGTAGTAGGCAGCATTTCTACTACAGAGGTTTAATTCCTAGTATCCTCATTCTTTAACTTACAAAACCAAGTAATCTTTGGGCTGTGAGCAGCCTCCAGGGTGTGGAGGCTGGAGAGTGGAGCTCTCAAGAACCACATGGACAGCGGCTTAAAGAACTTTTAGTGCAGTGAAAGCATCA
>RJWJ010046101.1:0-11494 GCA_004363605.1 Indri indri | reverse complement strand
TAATCTTCACGTTCAACCTGAACATCACCAAAGCCCGCAACATTGTAAATATATCAATTACTAACAGCTTTGCGCTTATTAAGCTATCTCTAAGATTACCTTCAGTTCTAAAATTCTATGGTTGTTTCATGTAAAATCTTGATTACAAACCTTGATACAAAAAACTGGTAACAGATTAATGTGTTGTGTCTGTCTGTCTGTCTATCTATTTATTTATTTAGCACTGGACTCTATCTATCTATCTATCTATCTATTTATTTATTTAGCACTGGACTCTATCTATCTATCTATCTATCTATCTATCTATTTATTTATTTAGCACTGGACTTTGGCTTCCTAATTCATAAACTTGGATGAGAGGCAGCACTGAGATAAAAGCATGCACTCCAGAGCCAGTGTACTTGGGTTCAAATCTTGGAGCTTGGGCAAATCATTTAACATCTCTGTGCTTTGGTTTCTTCATCTCTGAAATGGGAATGATCACAGTACCAATCTTACAGAGTCATTATAAGGATTAATATTTGTAAAGCATTTAGGATAGAACCTAGCATACAGTAAACATCCTATGTTAATAATGGTTACATAAGTAAGTAAATAAATAAACAGGGCAGATTCCTTAAGTTTCTCATGAACGCAAGGACATGTAAACATCTTCTAGGCAAATAGCATCCCACTGATTCGCCCACATTGATGGTTGTGTATTGAATATTATGCTCTATTTTAAGTTAATTTTTTAAAAATGGTAAATGATTTAATATATGGTCTTATTTTAGCTTGAAAATGGGGAGTCTGTCATATCAAATTGGGACTTAACATTCTGGTAAGTATCAAAATAAACAAAAAAAAGTTTTCATAATTTTCCCGCTTAGCAAAAATCATCAACAGATAGGTTATCAATGAAGCTTTGCTTCACTGTCCAGGAAGAGCTATCAAATAACCTTATCATAATTTCACCTAAGTATTGATCAAAAAAATTACTGGTGGAGATAGAAGAGGGCTGGGGAGGGGAAAGAAGATGCCTGCTTCCTCCATATCCAATTCCGCATATCATTATTATATACTTTCCATCATAAGAAGAGCGAGCTCTGTTAAGGCATCTGAAGAAGGATAGAACAAAATTGAGGGTTTTTTTTTTTTTTAAGAGACAGGCTCTTACTCTTGTCATCCAGGCTGGATGGAGTGCAGTGGCACGAACACAGCTCACTGCAGCCTTGAACTCCCAGGCTCAAGCAATCCTCCTGCCTCAGTCTCCTGAGCAGCTAGGCCTATGGGTGTGTGCCACAACACCCTGCTAATTTTTTTAGTTCTGTAAAGACAGGGTCTCGCTATGTTGTCCAGGCTGGTCTCAAACTCCTGGCCTCAAGTGATTCTCCTGCCTTGGCCTCCCAAAGTGCTGGGACTACAGGTGTGAAAATTGAGAATTGTAAACTACAGATACACATAATGTAATACACGTTCAACAACCAAATCTCCTTGTTCCCAAAGGTGATGTCTAATTAAAGCCACAAAAAGAAGTTTAAAATCCTGTAAGATTAACATTGACACAGATGATTATCTGAAAAATCACGAGTGCTGCTGGCGTTGCCAGTTATAACATTCATGAAGGACTGAGAGGGAGAGACTGGAAGCAGGGGGATGCTGTCATTCTGGACAGCAGATGGCAAGGCCTGGGCTGGGAAGTGAAATGGTGAAAGTAATGGGATATCTAGGAAAGAGAATTGGAAAGTCATGAAAACTGAATAAAAGAGAAAATTGAAAATGATTTCACAATTAGTATAAAACTGATCAAATTAGACCGAATTGACATTTATAGACAGATTGTGACATTAGAATCACAAAAAGAAAGCAATTTTCACTTCAAACTATATTTCGGAAAAAGACAATGCAGAGAAGAAAAAAGGATGGGCTTTGGATTCAGAGATGCAGTCTTTGGACTTAGCTGCGAATCTGTTTCCTCATCTGTGAAATGAGGCTGATGGAACCCACCTCACAGCAGTGAGGATGGGAACACTGAGATAACAAGGTTCATGATGGATCCAGGTCCTACGAGACAATCGCGATCAGCCGTGCACTAGCAGGTAACGGGTGCGGGCACTAAACCTGAAGCAGGGTCTAAGCAGGTCGTTTAAATCACCTTGAGATGGCTCCTCCTGTAACTTCCCGAAGGAGGCGGCAATGATGGGGAACAAACTCCAGGAGTTTATCATACAGGATCTGAAGGCCACTGGGATGAGACTCGCCAAAGTGCTCCGCGATCACCTATTCAAAGGAATATCATTTAAAAAAAAAGAAAATTTAAAAGAGAAGTATGAACTATATACTTCAGAGGAAAAAGAAAACTTTAAAAATATGCTTCCTCACACCTTCCTCCCCCATTGACATGTTTTCTAAATAGTAAGGTAGATAATAGGCCCCCTTCAAAACCAGTTCCTAGGATTAGGCTGACAGTTCTGAACTGATAAACCACACACACAAATCTGCTTCCCTTTGAGTTTGAAAATCAAACAATACCTATTTTAAAAAGATTTAAAGCAGAGCATACAATTCCCCACTACAGCTCTTCACTGTCTTCACCTTGGCTTTCTCTTCTACCATCATTCAGATTAAGGGAGGATTTCAGGGAAGTAAATATATTTTACTGTATTATTTTATTTTTTGTGATAAAGTTGGGAGTCAAGAATGAATTGACAGGGTAAGTATACAAGTTTAAATAAAGTACAAGGTGGCTATGGTTTATTTAATATGCCACTGAAAACTTCAAATACTTCTTTAATTTAGCACACCAGATTCAGTTCAATGAAAACCAAAAGCATAAATTAGTGACTAAAATATTTTCACTTACTAATAATGCACACAATTTCCTTCCCCCCATAGAGACAGCTGTTGAATAGGTGAAGGATACTGGATAATATCCTTCACCTGTTGGGATACAGAGGGAATTGAAGGATTATTTCTAGTAATCCTAACAAACCCAACAAGATTATTGGAATTAATCCCTAAATTTCATTTTTATCATTGGGTTTCAATTTTCCCCTTTGAAAAATAAAAGACCTTCACCCTGAAGTCCTGATAAGAGTAATTCTTGCACCTACTGGTCAGGAGGAATATTCACACTGACAGGGGCCTGGAAGCAAGTCCCGAAACACTGAGGACAGGCTCTGCAACTTCTATCAGTTTGAACCAGATGAAGCTGCTATTTTCGTATGTCAGAAAACTGTTGAGTATCAACATCTTTATATGGCACAACCTATCCACGACCTATCCTTTGAGCAGGATATACTTACTTCCTGCATTTTACTATACTTTTACTATATATTACTTTCTGTGTTTTAACTGTATCCTAACAGGTGAAGGATACTGGTAGCCACGTTCTGGATTTAAGGTGTTACTCTGCTAATTTGCTGTAACAAGTCCTTCGTCTTCGAATATTCCTCCTCTCTCCTTCCTGGCCTAGCAAACTTCTCTGTATTTTTTCAAGACTTGGGCCAAATGTCATGTGTTCCCTGAAGCCTTGTGGGCGTGCCACTGTCCTCCCCACTCGCATACCTTTCCACACTCACAGCGCTCTCTGCATGTTCCTTGTACGCTGTCATGTTGTCACTGCGTAATTATTTTATTCCACCCACAAGACCAGTGGTTCAAAAAAGATTTTTAACAACTTTATTGAGGTATAATTTACATACCATGAAATTGACCTAAAAACCATTCTGACGCATACCTTTTTCCCAGTGAGACTCTCACCTCCACTGAACTAAGATGATACTGAACTGCAGCGTCACTAGAACATACTAGTGCACACCCAATTCCTGCCATGCCAATTGTAACCGACAGGGACCAACCCTTTCTTACAGCTGATACTGCAGTAACTATAAGCATCTTTCCAGAAAGATCTCTGTTGTATTTTCTTATATCTTTCACACCCAGTGAAGAGTTGAAGACAGAGCAGATACTCTGTGAATGTTTGCTGGAGGAGGTGCACAGACCTCGCCTACGTATGGTTTCACTAGTACTTGGCCAACTAAGGCCTCCGCATCCCGTGTCTTGTCGATCGTGGCATAAGTCCGCAAGCAATGTCGTATTATATCGATGTTGGAAGTCTGAAGGCCTTCTAGTAGGAGACCTTCCAGTGATTGCTGTAACATAGCTGTGATGCCAGCAATACGCTACAAGAAAAGATGGAGAAGTAAAGAAGGCTCCGGTTGGAAGAACTTCTAAAAATTCAAATATATACATACAAGTCTCTTACACCAATAGAAGATACATGTAAAATTAAAATATTAACATTTCCTGAAGAGTAACAGTGAATCCCTCCTCCTCCCCACAATCTCTTTATGAGTAAATCTCTGCTGTATCAATGAAATTAGACAAAATTACAGAATGAGAAAAAAGTTATTTTCCTCTTAAGCTACAGAGTCAATGTTTATGATAAACATCATGGATTGAAAGCCCAGTTAAGGGCTTTGGATAAATTAAATATGTTTCAGAATTCATTTTACTCTTATAATTTAGGGAATGTGACTAGGTCTTCACACAAAGTCTGTAATGTGTGACACTCAGGAAGCAGGGCCCAAAAAACAAAAACTGAAAAAAATTCAAGGCCAGCTTCAAAATCCTACAGATCAACAATTACTTTCAGGGGCTATTAGATTAAACCAAAATTATTTACCAAATTCTTAAACACCACATTGTGAAAATCCAAAACAACACTTACTGGTCTTACTTTGTCCAAAAGAGGCATGCCTTTGCTCTGAACAGCATGAAATTGTAACTGGTTAAATTCTGTGGCAATTCTCTCCAAAATTTGTCCAGTCAAAAGTGGGCTAGTAGAGACAATTATAGAAATTTAATTCCTAAGGTTTCCACTTACAAGAGAATACATCATCCAATTAGCAATGTGATGCTTTAGTACCCACGATGTTTCCACTTTTACCACAGTGATTTCCCAGGCCACCCTATTACAAGGTGAAAGAAAGCTAAGGTGCCTTTCGTGCCATCAATCAATGGTCTCTACGAGACACATGCACAGTGCATTCTAGATATGATGGGAAATCAGTTAAGTGCAAGTTACTGACACTGCCTGGCCTTGAGCCATAGGGCCGGCCAGGCCAGTGTGGGCACAACTGCGTGTTTCCACCACCTTCTCCAAGGTGTCCCATTCATGACTGTCTTTCTTCATCTCTAATCTCCCTTCTCTCTCTCATCCTATCCTATTTTATACCAGGATCCTCCTTGATTTCTCTACTGGACTCATTCTCCCTTCTAAATACCTCTACTATTTTAAAAATACCAAATCTTGTCTCCTCAATAAATAAAACTGGCCCTCCTGCAGCAATAAAATATCTTGAAATAGCTTATTTTAAAGTTACATTTACCAAACAGCTGAAAGAGCAATCTGCATGCTCTGGGTCCTAGTGAGAGGACATTATTTGTGTATCTGCCACAAAGTGTAATAAATATACTTTCCCCCCTAAAACCCATTATAAAGTGTCAACACCACTCAAAAAGAAGTAAAAAAGCAAAAGAAAGTCTAAAGGCCATGAAACACCTGCTGGGCTTTGCTGAGGCATCCTGTATCTCATGGTAATGTACCAGTTAGGGAGGAAAAACGTCCACATCACAAGGACGTATAAAATGCCGCATTGAGACCATCAGTGGTCTCCCCAGTCCTGTATTCATGGCATCCAGACTAGTGTAGAGCGAGAGGAGAATGACTGCCCAGTGTGGCCAACCAAAAAAGTTAACTCTGTCTCAAATTTCCCTTCTTCCTCAATAACTTCGTGTGGATTAGTTACTTATATCTAAACACTTCTTGGCCTAACCAGCATGATATATTTACTATTCACTAATATCACCCTGGTTTTACCTTCTCTACAGCTCAAACATGCCGACATGAATTAAAGAAAAGCCCCTGAAGGTGATTCAGAGCAAGGAAGACTGCAACGTCTATTATATTGAAGACAGAACATTCCAAAAGAAGGGTATGTCCAGAAAGAAATCACTGGGATAACTGGAAGCCTGTTCCTCACTAGTAGGTGATGTTGGTTCCTTTTCTTAGGACAATGTGGGTATAACCTAAATAAGACCTGGCCCCTGATGTCAGGGACCTTACAGACTGATGGGGAAAGCATCCAAGTCACTCAACAGTTGACTACATGTAAGTTCTCTGGTAGGTGGCCAGGAGGCCTAGATGTAAACATCTAAATCAGAGAGGTCAGGGAAGACATCCTGGAGGAGGTGGTCCTGTAACCGAGTTTTATAAAAGGTAACCTTTGTAGTGTCTTGTTTGCACGTTCTGTTATAGAACTGAATGGGACAGAGTTTAAAGAAAGCAGAAAGGATCAACAGTAGCCAACACAACAGAAAATAAATTTTACAAAAACAAATCCACATTGTTTTATAACCTGCATTTTTTCACTTAGCACAGTATCTTGAACGACTACCTTTCCATACTTTAAGCGTGTTTTGAGCTGGATTTGGAAGGAACAAAAAAGAACTGGGCAGGTGAAGGGGAGGTGGAAGTGAAAGAAAGGGCCTTTCACTTCTAATGTCAGACGCATGGCCACACATTAAATTACGAAAGCTTTAATTAGCAATGTTTATGGCAGTTAGGGAACCACATGTACTTCCTAACAGCTTTAGTGAAAAATACAGGAGAAGTGGCAAAGGGTGGCTTACGAATTTAACATTTACCCTAAAAACATTCAGAAACCACTGGAGGGCTTTAAGCAAGAGTGAGACGTGATTAGATATATTTGAAAGATCAACCTGGCAGCGTAGAGTTGGTGTCCCAGGGAAGATGAGGGGTCGGTGAGGAGGCCACTGCCTGAAATCAGGCAACGGAAGAAGAGCTAGAAGGGAGGAGACGACATCTCTCAGTCTGAGATGATACAGGGGCAGACTCTACAGGACTTGCCTATGAATGGAAGGACAAGATGGATGAAAGGAAAAAATGACCCTGAGATTTCTAGCCTGGTTATTGAAGGAAATGCAGGTACCATTTTCCAAGACAAGGAATGAAAGAGATGAGCGACATTTTTTGGCCCACGCAGAGAGGTAAGGAAAGACGATGACGAGTTCAGTTTTCAACAAGATCAATGTGAAGTGCCTACGGAATATAAAACAGACTCCAGCAGTCAGACAGATGTGGGTCTGAGGACCAGAGGTTTATCTGGAGAGCACCATTCCAGGGGGAGTGAAAACCATGAGGCTGGAGGAGGTTGCCCAGATGCTGATTAAGAGGAGAGCGCTGAGAACAGTGCCCTGGGGAAGCTGGCATCAAGGGGGCAGTGGAGGCCACTGGAGAAACAGAGTAGGAATGGACAGGGATAGAAAGAAAACTGGGAGGAAGGCATCATGATGCCGAGTGGGTGAAGACAGGGCCGGGGGCTCCAGAAGCTGCTGAGAGCGAGAGAAGCAGAGCAGGAAATGCCAGCTCAGGGTGGGCGCAAGCGGTGACTCTGGTAAGCGCAGATGAAGGGGTGTGGAAGGGAAAGAAGCACAAGTACGGAAAGCAGAAGGAAGAAAGATGGCAGGGATTGGCCCCTTCTGTATCCTCATGATCAGGAATGGAAGTAGAGACCCAGGACAGGAGAATCACTTCCCTTCTGGATGCCTTGTTTATTAACCTATAAAATCAGAGCTTATGAAGCATGTTATCTCTAAGGTCCCTCCAAATCTAAAATTCTGACTCCCTGAGAAATCCACATACCTGCACAGTGTGATCAGGATGTTAAACTATAGGTATATTCAATTTGGTCTTGGTCAGTTTTCCAGCAGCTGATCCTGTATTACTCACGGAAAAATGTTATGTCTGTCAATGTGACTTTAGAGATGCTAGGGCTAGACCCAAACTGGACATGTATAAGGGCCTACTGTATGCCAGGTATTGGCTGGCAGTGTCTCAGTGGACTGTCAAACAACCCTGCAAGTGGAGTTACCATTAGCCTTATAGTACAGGCGGCAACACTAAGACACGGAGGTCACGTAACCTGACTCAGGCTACCCCACTGGCATGAGCTCTTTCCACAGCACCGTGGGGTTTCCCGCTAGTGCTGATTTGATCCATTCAACTCATTTTCTGAGTCACTCACTATCTGGCTCATTTTAAATTCAGAGTAGGAAGGTAACAAGAAAAATACAGTATAACAAAAGAAATGGTCATCTTTTTCTTATGCCATAGCTTTTTCTTTGCTGTGTATAAATTTCAACTAAATGTGTCCTGAACTATTTCTTTTTTTTTTTTTTTTTTTTGAGACACAGTCTTGCTTTGTTGCCCGGGCTGGAGTGAGTGCTGTGGCATCAGCCTAGCTCACAGCAACCTCAAACTCCTGGGCTCAAGCAATCCTTCTGCCTCAGCCTCCCAAGTAGCTGGGACTACAGGCATGTGCCACCATGCCCAGCTAATTTTTTCTATATATATATATTTTTAGTTGTCCAGATCATTTCTTTCTATTTTTTAGTAGAGACGGGGTCTCGCTCTTGCTCAGGCTGGTCTCGAACTCCTGATCTTGAGCGATCCACCCGCCTCGGCCTCCCAGAGTGCTAGGATTACAGGCGTGAGCCACCGCGCCCGGCCCTGAGCTATTTCTTAATGATACAATGTTAGTATATGTTGAACCTCACGATACATCAACTGTAATTTAAAAAATCTAAGATGAATGCTATTGTATATCTTGAAGATCAGTAAGGATTTTGATAATCCATGGGTAAGGCAATTCCAAAAACAAAAATCTGCCACAGAAAAGTCCACTGCTTCTGATTTCCTTAAAGGTGGTGCGTTGGAACTGTGCCCTACGACCATGAAGGCTTTTTAACACCATGTATCATAAACTTTACCATTTCATGCACTCCACTTTTCTTGAGCTACATTTAACAACACTAAGCCATAGATTTGGTTACCCTGAGTGATGGGCACACTTACAGCCTTGACTCAAGTATTACAAAAGCGATCCATGTAACCAAAAACATTTGTATCCCCATGATATTTTGAAATAAAAATAAATAAAAACAAAAACACTAAGGCATAGACTTGATTTCTTTCTTTATCAGAAATGAGCTCTAACTCAAAAAACATTTTAGCTGGGTGTGAAGTATTAATTTAGGTGTTATTTAGTAAAAAGCACTTACCTGCTGGCTTCTAGTGCAGATGTTTCTTTAGAACTTTGAGAGTTTAAGATTTTTTCAATTTTCTCAACTGATCGAATAACTTGTATAAGCCTCAACACACACATCTATCAAAATAAAAATTAAGGGGAAAATGTTATCATGATGTTTAATCTTAATTATCTTGTCACCCTAAGTGCAGGAAAATACAAAACCAAAAGTCAACGTAGAATATTTACAGCATTCTACATTTTGAATATTTCTACGTAACACTGAATTCCCAAGAATGCAAACCTTAATTCTGGCTTTCTAAAACAAGCATATTTCAATATTCTATCACAAGTTTCTAGTTTTAAAAAAACTAGACTTTTTTGCTTCCTTATATTCTGCATTCTTATTCCTTCTTTCATTTCCCCTCTTAAATGAACCTTTCTTTTGGCACATTTATTCTTAAGATTTTTTTTCATGTTTTGATTTTAGTTTCTGGTCATATTTATCTTTCCATTTACGTCTATGAGCTTCATACACCTAAATACCTAAGTGCCAATTCATTAAAGACATTTATTACACAAGGCAAATATTATCAAAGTGTTTGAGAAACATTTTTAAAACTCTCACCCTGAAGAGAACAAAAAAATACAAAGTCACTCATTAACAAATAGTTATTAAGCATCTATTATGAACCAAGACATTCTTTTAGACATTAGGGACATAAGTGAATATAACAGGCAAAACCCTCTGCTCTCGTGAAGTTGGCAGTCTTTTCTAGCAACGGACTACATACTTGAATCTTTGGTCGAAAACCGAGAAGGAACCTAAAGCAGAATTAAGCAGAGGCTTCTTTCCCTGAGATTTTAAACAAGCGTGCTAATAAAGAAATCTAGAAAACACTGGGGAAAGCATCAGACTAGAGTTAGAAGTCTTGAATTCTCCTTCCAATTCTGCCATTATATAACTATGATTACAAAAAACCAGAAAACAAAGGAGCACTGCAAAGTAAAGGTGGTGCATACAGAGAAATATATAAAGGAGAAACGAAAGCAGCAACAACACGGTGGAAAGCAACACACTCCTTTTTCCAAAACTACAAACCTCCAGTAGAATATTAAAAGCGCTTGCTTCAGAAAGCCCACTTACTCCCTAACCTCTAAACTCTGAATAAAAACATCTTCTTTACAGGGGTGTTGAAAAAATAATATGCTCGTAAAACTTTAAAGTGGTTCACTGTCGGTTATTACCGTTTCTTCTCCTGAAGAGGAATTTTAATTTGGTGACCACTCAGGTACCTCTAAGATTCTGTCTTCTTATTTCAAATAGATAACAAGACTGAAGGTATGAGTAGACACGAGGAGGGGATTTTAGCTGGCATGTGACGTAAGAAATCTATTAGCTTTCTTTAAAAATGTCCATGCTACCATAAATAAAGCACAAGAAGAATATGCAATTTTCTTTGCCTTTTTTAAAAAAAAAAATTAATTACTTTGCCCAATCCCTCTTGTTCATAGTACTTTAATCAGACCAGGAGTGAGAAGACCTGGGTTGTGCCCCTCACCAGCCTTGCTGAGCTACTGATCTCTAAATATAAAAGACAGACATCACACTCCTCTCTGCAAAGGTACCAGGAAGAGGAAATCAGACCATATGTCTAAGAGTGATTGTTACTACAAGGCGCTAGAGTGAGTCAATGCTTTAATATTATAATACTTGAGCATACCTTTTTTTTCCTAATGTCCTCTTGTTTAGACATTCGTTCATCTACTGCCCGAATTCCTTCACTGACAGATGATCTAAGACTCTTTAAAGAATTAAAAAAAAAAACTGTACTGCAGAAATTGCTTTGTAACATTATAAAATGTACACATCTATTTCAATTCCACAGGACTTAATACCTGAGGGCCCCCAGTATTATACAGATCTTGACAAAATTACAAAATATTAGACACAATTGCTATTAAGGGTACCCATGATTTAGGGGCAAAATGACATATAAAGCCATGGTCAGACAGGATTAACTGCCAAAAGAAAGTTAATACATATACAATGAGCATCACAGGTGGTCAGGGTAGAGAAAGGATAACTGGAGTCAAAGTACAGGGCCATCTGGCACAGGGAACGGGACTTGAGGTAGACTTTAAAAGTCTGTGGACACCAACAGACAGAAGACATTACAAGACGGAAGGTAGGAAGACAGAACTGGTACGACATACTCAGGGCCAGTGATGCATACATCTGCGTGCACTGCAGGCTTCATTTTAGAGAAAAGTAGAATAAATAGGAAGGGGTCAATTTAGGAGAACTTTGCCCAGATAAGGTCTTCAGACTAGAATCTAATTCTACATGTTTTAAGCACTAATATATCATGATGACAATGTTGTTTCGGGAAAATTAGGAA
>RJWJ010046100.1:0-11492 GCA_004363605.1 Indri indri | reverse complement strand
CAGGAATTTTTGCAAGGTGCCCAGTGCTTCGGTCCTTAAAACTCAATTCCAATTTATATCCATTATCAACAGAACTGAAATTTCTTTCGACATGGCAAGAAAGGACCCTTGCCCACCAACTGCTGAGTCACAGGCTGCACGTCTGTCAGGTAAGCTATCGTGGAACATTCTGGAAGTGCTGACTTCCTCCGAAACCAGACAGACGCAAGCAATGCGCTTGCAGGAAAAGGCAGCAGGGGTCTGAAAGGACACCGACCTCCACAGAGCTAAAACCAGAGTTAACAAGGGCAGCGTATGTTTCAGGTGACTCAGAGTCTAATTGTGAGAGAACAACCTCGGGAACTTGCTGAGAAGAAAGACCCCCTCGATGACTCTGGAAGCCCGTGCCTCCCAACGTGCAGGGGTTGAGCAGGAGCCTGTGCTGGGAGCCTGTGATTTCTAACAGGGAACCCTTCAGCCGAGGAGCTGCCACTGCTACAGTCAACCCTATGATGCCCCTCCAAGGTGGTAGGATGGCAGACTTGTGCAGCCCTCTACCCACAGCACACCCTGGCCAGCACTGCCCAGCTACACACCTCTCTGCACAATAACGACAGCTGCCATGGAAATGGTGGGCTCTCTGCCCACCCCAGCCTGGACTTCTCCAGCACATCTTGATGAATATTCAAAGCACCAGTCACTGCTTATGTGTGTGCATGTGTGTGCACGTGTATCCTTCACACACCACTACCACTGCTAAAGGGGTGTGTGTTTGTGTATGGTGTATCTAGGTCCCCTTTCCTGTAACACTTGCTGAAATAGCGTTTATGTTCAAGCAAAATTCAGGTTATTTGTGAATGCTTTCTGAGCCCCATAAGAAGGCTTGGATTATGAAAGTTAAAAAAGAACTTCATGGGCCAGGCGCGGTGGCTCACACCTGTAATCCTAGCACTCTGGGAGGCTGAGGCAGGAGGATCTCTTGAGGTCAGGAGTTCAAGACCACCCTGAGCAAAAGCGAGACCCCCCCATATCTACTAAAACTAGAAAAATTATCCAGGCATGGTGGTGCACCCCTGTAGTCCCAGCTACTCACGAGGCTGAGGCAGGAGGATCACTTGAGTCCAGAAGTCTGAGGTTGCAGTGAGCTATGATGGCACCACTGCACTTCCTGGGTGACAGAGTGAGACCCTGTCTCAAAAAAATAAAAATAAATACATAAAAATAAGAAAGAACTTCATTACAAGGCAATTCCTGCATGAACCCACAATGACCAGGTGAAGTCAACTTGGCATATTTCATAGAGGAAGAATAAAAGGGGATTTCGTTTGAGGCAGATTCAAAACCCATCTCTGCTGTGCCAACAAGCCAGCACATACTTCTGCACATGAATGCAGGCATCCCTTCTGCGCTCGGGCACATCTGAGCTGTGAGCAGGGTTGGACTTTCTCTTCCTTCCCATTACCTCCCACTCCCTCTGGGTCCCCCTCCCATTGCCCTCCAGGTTCCCGGCCTTCAGGCCTTCCTCTTCCCCCAGCGGAAACCTCATCTCAGGGAAGACTTTGCAAAACCTATGTATACGAAGCTCCAAAAGCCCGTTAATGTAAATATTTCCAGGAACTTTTTGCACACGCATCCTTCTTCTATATTAAAGCAGTGAGATTTTTTAAGGACCCAGTTGATTTTTGTGCATGGAGAAAACTGCCCAGAAAACATTGGCGGAATTAGGATGGAATTCTCTCTCCCAGGAGGATTTATATTTTAGCAGAGATTAAGGCCTCAAAGCCAAGCAATGAAACCCTAATGGAGAGACAGGAGGCATTTCTAAATCAGCAAGGCCTTTCGTGGTCCTCCAACACAACGCTACACAGGCAGCCACCTTCCTGGTGCTGGCCTGACAGGCTCATTAGCCCAACTTTCAAACAATCCGGTTTATCCTTTGAGCCACAGCAGGCATTCTCAGTACGTGTGTGTTCAGTAGGATGACAACACATGTTACGCAGGAGCAAGGGAACGGTGGCACACACCAACTGAATTCAGCAGGTGTTTCTGCTGAAGACTTTCCTGAGCGGTAAGTACCGTAAAGTGCATCTGGGCTCTTTAAGGGGAAAATGCACTTCTCGATGCTTCTCTAAATTGATCTCTCTTAGCACTAAGCTCTGAAACACACATCTTCAACTGTGATTCTAGCATGACCGTTCCCAGCGGATGCATAACGGTGTTGAGGCTCTGGCAGCCGTGGAGTCGCACGGTCGGGTCTCCCTCGGACAGGACCTGCTGCAGCGTGCACGGCTGGCCCGCATCGTGCAGATATTGCTGCTTCCACCGCGACGTTTGTGCCAGGCCCCGGCCTCCCCTGAGCCGCTCCCACCAGCCGCAGAGCTGGGAAGCAGTACCGCAGGTGGCCGTTTCTCTAACGCGGGGCTCTCGGCCTCAGCACCGCTGACACTGGGCGCAAGATAACTCTGTTTCGGGGGCTGACTGTGCATTGCAGGATGTCTAGCAGCACCCCTAGCCTCTCCTCACCCAATGCCAGGGGCATCCTTCCCGGTGTGACAACCGAAAGTGTCTGCAGACTTTGCAAAGTGTCCCCTGGGTTGAGACCCGCTGTTCTAATAGGTCACCTTGGCTTGAGGGCACCCCAACGGCCAGCTAAAATTTTCTCAGATCTGCACTGGAGTCTGAAGCTCTTCCTACAAAATCGTCCTGGCTTTCTGCTCCCTTCTGACAGGGACTGAACCCACCCCGCTCCCCGACCCCTCTCCCACCTTCACTGCTTCGTACGCCCTTCCCCCCACAGACACGGTGTTCCCCAAAACATACGCACACCCATCCTCTATGAATGGGTCCTTATTTGGAAAAGAGGTCTCTGTAGATGTTATTAATGATCTTGAGAGTGTCCCCCAATAATGTTTTGCATATCTAAGTCTGTTTTGGCACCTGCTTCTCAGAGAACCTGAACTAACATAGGGGCTTTTTAAAATTCAGAGTCCTGGGCCTCCGTCCCTTATACCCTCATCAAGAATCTGATTTACAACCTAAGTGCCCATCAACAGACGAATGGATAAAGAAAAAGCGGCATACGTACACAATGGAATAGCAGTCGGCCATGAAAAAGAATGAAATCCTGTCATGTGCAGCAACATGGACAGAACTGGAGATCATTATGTTACACGGAATAAGCCAGGCACGGGCGGACCAGTATCGCATGTTCTCTCTCATATGCGGGAGCTATAAGAGTTGATCTCATGGAGGCTGAGAGAAGAATGGTGGTGACCAGAGGCTGGAAGGAGGTTGAGGGGAGGAAGTAGAGAGGCTGGTTAGTGGGTACAAACATATAGTTAGATAAAAGGAGTAAGTTCCAATGTTTGACACCAGAGTTGAGTGACAATAATTAACAACAGTGTATTGTGTATTTCAGAATAGCTAGAAAACTTAATATGTTTCCAACACAAAGAAATGATAAATGCTCAAAGTGATGGATATCCTAAATACCTTGAGTTGATCACTATGCATTCTATGCATGTATCGCAATATCACATGTACCCCATAAATATGTCCAGATATGATGTATCAATAATTTTTAAAAGAATCTAATTTATCTGGTCAGCTCTCTGTATCAGTGTCTCTGAGCTCTGGTCATATATTGGAATCACCTGGGGAAAGTTTTTAACCCCCAAAGCCGAAGCTGCAGCCCAGGCCATTCGAACTAGAATATCTGGGAGTAGGATGCAGGCTTCAGCATTCTTTGAGGCTCCCCAGGTACAGCCAAGTTGGAGGATTGCTGCTCTAGAGAAGTGGTCCTCAAATTCCAGCATGCATCAAAACCATCTGGAGGGCTATTTAAAACACGGGTGGCTGGTCCCCACCCCCAGAGTTTCTGAGTCAATAGGTCTGGAATGGAGCCCGAGAATTTGCATTTCTAAAAAGCCTCCAGGTGGGCCTTGTGCTGCTGTTCCACGGAACATGCTTTGAGAACCACTGAACTAGAGGAAAAACCTTAACAACACATTCCCCTACAGAGTTCCCGGGATCCTTTCCAGCCTTCCCAAATGATACCAAAATGCTATCACTGAAGGAGTTCCCTGAGATCATCTCCTCTAAATCCCTCTCCTTGCACTGGAGAGGAAACTGAGGCACAAAGAGGTGAGGCGACAGCCTTCAATCTCTGCAGCATCATCCAGATCACAGATTTAGGTTTTGAGCCAGAGGGTGCTGGTTCACTGCTGTCAGATCTGCCTACAAGCCCTGTCTGGCTTTCTCACTTTCTTCTAAACTCAGCCCTGTAAAGCACCAACCCAAAACCGGCAGAACGTCTGATATCGCAAAACTCGAGTCCAGCCCCAACTGGACGGAATGCCGGGGCCCCCAAGGCACCATGGAAGTGAAATGGGCGTGGTCGCAGAGCTTAAAATGTCACTGAAAATTGAACATCTCTCCGAGAGCTCCATTCTCAGACTGGCATCCAGATCCATCAACTGAGAAAATTAGGCCAGGAGTTCCTGCCTTACGGTAATTTACAGACTTTAAGATTATCATTTGCAGATCCTCCGCACTTTGAGGCACAAGGTAATTATGCAATGTCTAATCTGGAGATGTTCTCCAACCTAAAATGCCGCCTCCTCTTTCTCAGTAGAACTATCAGCACGGAGCTGCTGCTGCTGTCAGTAACACCGCAGCTTGTTGTGTCTAACACTGAAACGAGGCTTTAAAACAGAATCGACGTTTTCTTTTTCTTTTTTTTGTCCTGTTAAGTGTTGTCGACTCTACAAAACGTAAAAACAAAATGTGCCTGACTTTGTTATCAAGCTGGCCAGGCTTCTTAGCGTTATCTATGTTGTTCTATTTGGAAAGACAGAGGAAGGAGATAGATCTTGGACAAACGTGGCCAAGAAAACATTAATTGTCAGGTTCCTGGTGCAGGAGACTTCTGGGCAGCTGATGGTCGGGTCTGGGAGCAGGGAGGTTATGGGAGGCTCTTTTTTATTTTGCTGCCAATAACATGACGGATTGAAGAAAGCAAAGAGCTCTTTTATCATGTAATATAAATCCTTATGACTAATTTGCTAGCGCAGTAATCTCCAAAGAGCAAATGTGTATACTGGGTGAAATCTGTTACCATCAAAACCGCCGCAAATCAGGCAGTGATTAATGTCTTTGTAACTCGGGGAAAGAGCAATGGGAACCCATTGCCACAGTCCCTGCGAATATAGAGCAAATGACTGAACGGTTGATCGGTGGCTTCACCAGGAGATATCTGTCACTGTTTTCTTCTGGGCAGGGTGAACACTGATAATGTCTATCCTGAGAAGTTATTTTAAATGGTCTAGGAAATTTCTCTGGCAAAGTGGACAGAATATCCCCAAAGACTTGGGAGAAGTCAACAAGCATTCACGGAAGCCAATTTTCTCATCTGCAAAAGTAAAGTATTGTATCTCCCGCGCAGAAAGGCAGCAACTCGGAATCCAATTCACCTGGGTCTGTGGGCAAGGATAATAATCATGACAGTGGCCATTTATCCAGCCAGACACCAGGCTAAGTGCATTTCATGAATTGTCTCATTCATCCCTCTAACGACCCTGTAACTTACACCCTATTACTATCACCCTGTTTCAGTTGAGAAAATTAATGCACAAAGAAATTAAACAATTTGCCCTGGGCCACACAGAATGCTGGTCAATTGTGGAATGCAAATGAACCTCGACTCCACAATCCACAAGCTGCAACTTTAGAGCAAACTGCCAAATTTCCCACCCTACTCTCAACACTTATTCCTGAAAGGATTTAAGCTCATTCTTTAAAGAAACACTATGGTCCATTTTTTAAAAAATAAACATAAAAAATGAGAAAAGTGGAGTAAAGAGAAAAATGTCATCAAATATGTGTTGGTATCCATTGCAGTGCAGCTATGCTCTTGCATTCGGGGGCTCTGCGATTTTATTCTCAAGGTAAAGCATGTGTTTAAATAACATCTAGATTTTCAATGTTGCCAAGATGGAAATACGAAGTATATATGAATCGTGAAATGAAATACATGCAATTCATCCCCACTGGTAAAATATTAAAACACATAGTTTCATTTAATGGGCATTAATATTTGAAATTAAGGTGGACTCTTCTGTTAAAAAAAAAAAGCAATTAGCTTTGGGAATCAAAGTAAAAATACTGTATTTCTTAACCATCTGTACTTGCTTCATACACTGTCACTGATCTTTAGCCTTGCAGGATTACGATCCTTCCTCGGCACCATAAACACCCTCTGTTCTTATACACAACATGGTCCTGAATATGTAGAACAAAGGTCAGTATGACAAAAGTGAACAATTTAACAATACAGTAGGTGTATCCAGTATACATATGACAACCTGTTTTCTTTAGAGGCAAATATATAAAATACCGAATTATATGTTGCCCTTCAGACACAGTCTTCAGCAATGTATTTTTGGTATGTTATACACACGTGTTCATTAAGTTTATTTTCTTTCATAATTGATCATATATTTTCATTCTACCAGCTTAGAGCCGATGAGCTTTGGATCGAGGCTGAAGATTTGCTACTTCTGATACACCCAATTGCTTTTACTTTAGTTGCAATTATGTTATATTTATAAAATCTATGCTTCCTATCACATTAGCAGAATTTCCTTTGTTTCTTTTCCTTTCATATTTATAGAAGAAAATCAGAAGAATACAATATAAAGGAAAAACAAATCCACCGAAACATGGACTTCTACACCCAGATGCCAGTCTACTGAAACAGAACTATGAGCAACAATGGGCATCTCTAAGCCACACAACGTCCACTCCTCAGCTGACATACACAAAATGCAGTATCTGAAAAGCAGTTTAAAAGTGTCAATGAATAATTTGTAAAAGTATGCAATGTTTAAAAATATTAAATACATGAAAGTTGAGGACTGCTTATACCATACGATAATTACAACATCCCTTGGCATAGACAGACCAGGAATTATTTTCGTAATGCCATAAGGAAGGAAACAACGTAAAGGAAAGAAAATCAAGATTACAGACCCATGAATGGAGACAGCAAATACATCATCCCCTGGAGACATTCGCATTCAACAAGCGAGCCAATTTGTACAACAATATTTCTTCCACGATCTATAAGCAAGCGTTCTGAAAGTTCTGGATCTATAATGACTGAAGTGCTACGTTTTGGTCCCTGAAAAGGAAGGGTAAATGAAAAGCAGTTCCCTGCAGAAGTGCACAAATCTGCTTTATTCATCTACCAAATGGATAGTTGCACACAGATATCAGAGAGTAAGGCACACTGACGACCCTTTCCAAATAAAATTAGAGGTGTTCAATTATGTCTTTATTAGCCTGCCCTTTTACCTAAAGGATCAGGGTTTCTCAGCCTTGGTACTATTGATGACTGGAGCCAGCTACTTCTGTGCGGTGGGGGCTGTCCTGTGCATTGTAGGGTCTTTAGTAGCATCCCTGGCCTCTACCCACAAGATGACAGTACACACCCTCCACATGTGACGATCTAAGATGTCTCCAGACATTGCCAAGTGTCCCCAACTGGCCCCAGTAGGAGTCATAGCCTTAGAGGTTTGGAGCCTTCAAGCCCACAAAGGACAGGTATCCATGGGTTTGTTTGAGGGATTCAGGTACAAAGAACTGCTGCCCAGTTTGTTCCCTTGGCTGTGCCAGGCACAAATAAACCAATATTCATGGACACCTAAACCTACGTAACCCATCTCTCTGGCCAGACATGTGCTGGACTTAGAACTGTATGACCAAGCCCACACATCCATGTGAGTGATTTGGGTCAGATTGTCAGTCTCAGTGATTTCTGACATTGGAAACACATCAAAAGTTAGTAGAAGAGCCACAATCCCCAAGTTTTGCTTACATAGTCATTCAGGAAGGTAAAGTTCTTTTAAAGTTCTTAAGATGCATTAACTAAAATTAGAAATTACCTAAATGGTGGGCAATAAAGTAGTAGTTAATTAAAACATAGTATATCCTTAAAGTGGAATACTGTGTCACCCTAAATGTATTTTCAAAGACTGTGTAATAGTGTAGGAAAGTGCCGAGGACTCAGTGATAGATGAGTCTACCAATATCTACAATGGTGTGGATATGTGCGCCTACATCATGTTGTTCAGAAAACTACAAGCCCATGTTACTTACCAGTGGTTATCTCGGACTAATAAGATTTTGGTGGTTTTCATTTCCCTGGGTTTTTTTTTGTTTTTTTTTTTTTGAGACAGAGTCTCACTCTTTTGCCCGGGCTAGAGTGAGTGCCGTGGCGTCAGCCTAGCTCACAGCAACCTCAAACTCCTGGGCTCAAGCGATCCTTCTGCCTCAGCGTCCCGAGCAGCTGGGACTATAGGCATGCGCCACCATGCCCGGCTAATTTTTTCTATATATTTTTTGTTGGCCGATTAATTTCTTTCTAATTTTAGTAGAGGCGGGGTCTCACTCTTGCTCAGGCTGGTCTCAAACTCCTGAGCTCAAGCAATCCTCCCGCCTCGGCCTCCCAAAGTGCTAGGATTACAGGCGTGAGCCACCACGCCCGGCCCATTTCCCTGTTTTTATTTTCTACCTGTTCTTCATTGAACAGTTAACTGCTTTATAATTTCAAATTAATTTACATTCTGTAAAATATGCTACCTAGTAATTTATCCAAAATAAAAATCAAAAGTATGTTTTATATGTTCTTCTTTTCTATAAAAACCATCTTGGATGTTCAATTTCTTATCAAATTGTTGCTTTGCTCAGAGGAAGTGGCTGCAAAACGCGGCCACCATCATGACTGTGTTCGCGCATCAGAACCAATTCTTCCTTTCCATCTGCGGGGCCGATGGAAAACCACAAACAAGACAGCCTCCCTCTTTGTCGGAAGCATGGCATCCCTTGTGATCGTCCTCGTTCTGCTTGGCCACGAGGTGGCAAACACTGGTACCAATGCACGGATCTCCGACGTTCGTTTCTAAACCAAAAGCCGCAAAGAACAAACATCTCCAGTCCGACGTGAACTCAGGAGTCAGACAGAGTCTGAGACGTGACAAACATTTTTAGGAGATCCTGAGGCGTGTGACTAAGATGAGGAGGTGCTGAGGACCACTGCAGAGAGGCAGCGCGGCGAGGATGTGAATGCCGTGGCGAGAGGCGCTCACGGAAGATCAGCTCCCAGTAAGGGCCAGGTGCGTCCACCGTGCGCTCAGGGGGGCCCAGCAGGTGGCAGTAGAAGGTAAACCAGGGTGCAGACTAGCTCGGGGCCACCAGGACAGGGCAGACAGGGAGGGGAACAATTTCTTTATCATTCTCCCAAAGAATCACACTCTTCCCCGCAGAGGCGCCCATACACCTAAACCAGAAAAACAGGCAACAACTTGCAGTGACTCCAACCGCGCCAAAAACGAGTTTCGCCACCATCTAGGATAGGCCCATGATAACCATAGCTTCAGTCCTCTCCCTGTCACCCGGGAGGCAAGAGGAGAATGGCTCTAAAGGGCAAGTTATGACCGTTTATGCTTGTAAGTCTCCAACTCAGATATGCCAGTGAGTGAGCTGTGGGTACCACCTGAGGAATTTCAGAGCAAGACGTTCCTGAAAATGAAGGCAAACAAACCCGGAAATGCCGTTTGCGGAAGGCCAGGCCGTCTCCTTCGGAAGCAGGGTGTGCTGCAAAAGCTCGAAGTCAGGATGCGCTAGCCTTCGTGTGCAACACGTGCGATGACATTGCCAAATGCTCAGCTTCTCTGGGGCTCATTTTACATATCAGTAAAACAAAGGTCTCAGGCAAATTTTATGGTCCTCTCCAATGCTGAGATTCCAGGGTGCCGAAATTCTTTACCATATAGACCACATTTCCATCTACATGGGACAGAGTAGGTAAGATTGGATCCAAAATTCAACTCAATTCAGTTCAACTCACTCAATACTCAAAATTCACCTCACAAAAGGTGAACCCAACATTCGACTCAAGTCACTCAATAGTGTTCAGTGGATCTCTCCTGGAATAGAGATGGAACGTCGTATTCCTCCTGTGGCTTCACAACGTAGAATTCTGGCACTTTCTATCCACCACTGCAACCCAGTGTACCAGGGCAACCCCTGGACTGGTCCTGGGCTGCTCCACCTTGCACCCTATACAACCTGTTTTGAGTCCCCTGGAAATAGTCTTTGGTGAGATGCACAAGTTCTACTGAGACTCTTGTATAAGGAAATAGCAACAAATGATCTATTTTCTTACCTTATTTTTTTCACATCAGAGCTGAAAGCAGTAGCAAGCGAGAGCCTGGCGCTCAACCATTTGGCTTGGATGCCAAGACCTCTAGGAGATGGATTTCCTGGGGGCAGCAGGGCTGTTTTATTTCCATCTAAAAGTGGGGGCAGGGGCATTATTTTTGGTTCCAGAATCCAGTTTGGCTGGATGAGAACTCCACTTTGATCATTTTTTATTCTTCCTGCAACATGATTTCTTAAAAGCAACACTCTTTGCATCTCATCTGGGGGCTGCACTTAACACTGATCAAAGATAATGACATTCTCAGGCAGCCGGTGAAAGATACCAATTCCTTGTTCAGTGTTTTTCTAGGACAATTTGTTGAAGTAGATTTTAGGGCAGTCTAGAAAGTGGAGGAAGCACTCCAACTTGGGTTGCTGTGGCAACTTCTACAAAAGCTGAGGATTCACTTGTTCTGCTTCTAAGTGAACGTAGTTGTACTTCTTAAAATATCACTGATTTCCATGGTGCAGGATGCAATTAGCCAGGTCTGTAGAGGAGGGGGATTTGTTTTCTCTCTCTTAGGTGCTGGACAGTCAAGTTGAGATGAAAGCTTTTCACAGACATGACAACAGTGGTGTTTAAAAAGCTATTCCAGGTGCACCTGATGGAGCAATGGGTGTGTGTGTGATGGTCTCCCGCCCCAGAGGCCAGCACTGTCTGGGGACCACCAATCATTTGGGGGAGGCAGGAAGGGTGTCGTCCCAATGCAGCACCCAGCACACCAGCTAAGAAAGCTACCCGACAGACCTATTCTGTGACACTTTGCGTGGTTCCTGGGACCCCTTGAAGTTGCCTGCACAATTTACGAAGCTGTGTGGTTCTGGCCTCTGACAGCTGTCAGGCCTGCAACAGGTACTGAACATCCATTCTCTGCAGGGCGGCAAGAAATGTCCCCTGGAAGGCGGCGGGGGTTACTGCCCACAGGGCAGGCGGGAAGCACAGCTCCTGACCTGGGGAACCGCATCATCAGATAGAGGAAAAGTACAAAAAAATGACATAAAAACACGCACTGCAAAAACAGACATCCATCTCCTCCCCACCCACTTCGTCCACTACATCACTGCCCCCGAGACCATCTACAGTGGACTTCAGAATCCTTCTCCGCGACCAGCCATGGAGTCTCCTTGGTCCAGAACAAACTTGGGTTCGCCCGCCTGGAATGCTGGGCTTGCTTCCGTGTGGCCCCGCTTCGTTACCAGCGTGCTGCTTCCGCTGTGGCTCTCCCAGCTTGCCTTTGGCCCTCCCCAAAGTC
>RJWJ010046099.1:0-11512 GCA_004363605.1 Indri indri | reverse complement strand
GTCCTGGAATTCTCACTGCCTCCCAGACACTGGGGTTCGCTTTGATTGATGCTCTTTGTTCTTTGTGTGAGCGGAGTACTGCTGAACAGAACAATGTAGTCCTTAGCCAACTCCAGTCCCCCTTTTGTTCCTCCCTTCAGTGCACGGCACAGCAGTAAATGTGGGAACAAATGTTTTCGAGCACCTACTATGTGAGACAAGATGCTAGGCACTGGGAATACAGTGGTGATCAAAACAGTAAAAAATCCCTGCTCACATGGAACTTACTGGAGGGAGAGATAGACAATAAACAAAACATGCAAGTAAGATGTATGGTATGTCAGATGGTGACAAGAAAAATAAAGCAGGGGAGTGCAGAGGTGGGGGAGGGAGGTAGTTTGTTATTTTATAAAGGGTGGCCAAGAAAGCAATCAATGAGAAGATGAATTTTGATTAAATATCTGAAGGAGGTGAGCCTTGACATATGTGAGAGAAGAAATCAGTGATCCTTTTGTAATTCTCAAGCCTCTGATGGGCTACATCGGGCTTATATTTTACCAACTCTTACCAAGTGTGTTAGTTATCAGTTGCTATGGAACAAATCACCCCAAAACTTAGTGGCTTAAAACAACCACCTTTTATTTTCTCACAGTGAGTTAAGAATCCAAGCGCGGTTTAGCTGCATCCCTCTGGCCCAGGGTCTCTCACCTGTAATAAAGATGTGGGCCTAGACACCTATAATACAGATGCGGGCCTAGACAGCAGGCATCCCCAGGCTCAACTGGAAGAGAATCCACTTCCAAAATCACTCAGATGGCTGGGAATAACAGTCTCTTGCCATTTGGACCTCTCCATAGGGCAGCTCACAGCAGAGCAAGCCAGCAAGAGAGTGAGCAAGACAGAAGTCACAGACTTTTAATAACCTCATCTTAGAAGTGACATCCTATCATTTTGCCATATTATAGCTGATAGAAGAAATTCATCAGGCTCAGCCCACACTCAAGCTGAGGGGATTACACAAGGACGCGAATTCCAGGAGGTGAGGATGATGAAGACATCTTCGAGGTTGCCTGCTACCCCAAGAGGAGAACAAGGACATGCACATTCTTCGATAGGCACCTGGACGACACCTCCCAACTTTCCCCGTAGCAGCCAGAGCGGTCCTTACAAAACACGGCTGACAGCATATCACTTGCCTCTGCAGACCCTTCCGTCACACCTCGGAGCCACACTGCAGCTCGCCTCCTCTCCCCCTTCTTCCTCTTGCTTCCCTCATACCACTCCTGGCTACCTGAAATTGCCCATTGTTTATTTGTTTGTTCATTGTCTGTCTGCCTGACTAGAAGGTAAGATCCATGAGGGCAGGGATTTTTTGTCTGTTTTGTTCCATGTCATGGTCCCAGTGCCAGGCACTTAGAAGAGCCTCAGTGCGTGTTGCCAGAATAAGGTAATGAAGGAATGCATTTGAACATGCAAAGATGAAGCATCTCTAACACAGGGATAACAATGTTCTCCATCTGGGGGTTTCTCATATCCAAGGCAATCTACAAAGATAACTGCATTTAATCCTCACAAAGATCCCACGAAATCAGTACTGTCATTATCCTCATCATGTAGAGGAGGAAAATGAGGCTTCGCAAGACCAGGAAACCTACACAAGGTCAGGAAACCTACACAAGGTCACACAGTAAATGGCAGAATTGAGATTTAACCCAGGGCTCTCGGACTGCAGCCCACACTCTCACCCACTGAGAGATATTCTCTCCCCAGCAGTAAAGCAAGTAGGACAGTGGCTCTCCGGCTGGCCACGCACGGGAGCACCTGCAGGGCGTGGGCCTCATCCCCATAGAATCATAGTCACTGTAAGACCCTTTCTAAAACCGCTCCCTAGGAAACCCTGATGTACAGCCCAGGATAAGGACCTTTTCTCTAAAGAATCATGTCTCACACTTCAAGATCTGGTGAAAAATATTAATGTGGTTCCTACCTTAGCCCATAATTTAACAGAGCCTTTAATCTTAAGCCAGCTTTAGGCGAAACTGTGATATTTGGCTTGGGGCTATGCAAAGAACCTGCTGAGACGTGGGCAGCCCCAGGTTTCCGCCCTCCTCACCCACATGTACCCATGCTGTGTCCTCCTCCCTCAGAGCTCTGTGCTGTCCCTCAGGGACAGTGAGGGGACAAGCCAGGGCTGCCCCCAGTCGGGGAGTGTTCAGCCTCCATTGCTGCCACTGGCTGCAGCCTATGAACAAATAAGGCTCCCACCTCTCCATGTATCCTCCGGTCCCTTCTCAGTACAGTTGACAGCAGCGTCACCTGCACCTGGAGCACTTAGCCTCCCAGGAATCCTTGCTCCTGCCACACCGAATTTCCTTCAGTCCCTCAACTTGTCATGTTCTCTCACCTACTGGCTTAGCTCATGCTTGTGCTTCTACCTGGAACATCCTTTCCCTTTTATCACCTGGTTAAGCTCTGTTTATGTTCAGGTCTCAGTGCATATGTCACTTCCTCCAGGAAGACTTCCCTAACCACATCACTCCCTGCCTGGGTTAAGTACTTCCCCACTCCACTAGCACCCAGGACCTTCCTCTAGGACAGGGGGCTATCTGCTTGGATTCATAACTACCTGGTACTTCCATAGAGGCTCCCCGAGATCAGGAACTCTTACCTGCTGGACATCTGTTTGCACCCAGCATTTGGTTCCCCTTCTCTGGGAAATAGTTTATGAAATTTCCTTTGGGAAACCTTCCTGCCTCCCCATTTTGGCCTTGTGATTTGTGTAGGATTGATGCCAACGCCCCACTCCAGTTGCAGAGCTTAGCTTAACCGGCATACCCTACCTCGTTCTCCCTGTCACAGTGATTGGCTCAGGGTTGACATGTGACTTGGGCTAGGTCAATCAGATTGAGCCTCAGGGCTTGTCCCGGAAATGATGCGCCCTGGACTTTCTCCCCTGCTGGACAGGGGAGACCAGAAGAAACCCAGGACCTATGGAAGTGAGGACTGGGGCGGTAGAGTCCGGCCAGCAATAGAGCGAAGCAGAGCTAATAAATGGAGAGGAAGAGATGAAGTCCACGTCACATTGAGGCGCTGCTAGATCAATCATTGCTTGAAACCAGAGCTACCTCTAGACTTGTCAGTTACACAGACCAATAAATTACCTTCATAGTTAAACCAGTTTGAGATTTTGCTTTGTATTGCTGTTACTTGCAAGCAAGAAACATTTTAATTTTAAATCCTGCCTCATTCACCACTGTATCCTCAGCCCTCGGCACAGCGCCTTGCACTTACTTGTGGGTGAATGAAGAAGTTTCTTTGCTCTGGGTAAGAAATCTGGGGACTAGCAACTCTACCAGGGCTGGTGCAGCGCAGGCACTAGAAGCACCCAGCTCTTTCTGGTCGGGACCTCTGATGCTTATTCTACTTCTTTCTCCCCTGTTCCTACACGGGGCAGGTCAGAGATCCCTCTCTCAGCTTCTCTGGGCCATGAAGACCCAGGAGCTCTTCTCTCTGGATGCTGAGACACAATCCCTAACACCTGGTACCATTGACAGGATCACCCCTGACTAGTTCCCTTCAAGTCCCCAACCTGCCTTATCAGGCCATGGTAACCCAGAGCTGGTATGGACAATGGGGCCACTCAAAGCACAGGTTTAGGGCACTATCTATTTGCCTTTTCAAAAAATCCAGGCTGCAATTGGTTCTTCCACCCACACGCTGAATAAATTCTGGGCCCTGTCTTATGTCAACAATCTATTTCTATTCCTGTTGTTGGAATCACAGAATTTAAGAAAGAAACACAGAGGTCATCTAGGTCATTCCCAGGAAAGATGTGACCACTACTCCATCTCTGACTGGGGTCTAGCCTGCCTTGGCTTGAATGTGTCTAGGGACCGGCTGCTCCATCTTTTGCAAGGCAGGCATATTGTCAGACAGCTCAGACTGTTAGAAAGTTTTTCCTGAAATTGAGCTGGAACCTGCTTCCTTGTCATTCCACCTAGTCCTGGATCTGCCATCTGGAGTCCCTGGCATCAGCCTGATCCCTCCCCCACATGGCAGCCACTGGGATATATGAGGACAGCTCATATGTCCCTAACGTCTGCCTGACTCCAGGCAAAGCATCCCTTGTGCCCTCACCCAGTCCTCATATGATTTATTTCCCAGGATTGCACTAGCCCATCATCCTCTGAATGTGCTCCAGTTGTGGCTGTCCACCCCTCTGAAAATACGGTTCCTTGAAAGCATCTGAACAGTCCAGATACGGCCTGTCCAGCACCAAGTACAATAGAACCATCTCGTACCTTCTTCTGGACTCGCCACAGCTATTAATGATAGGTAAGTTTCCAGTGCCATTTTTACAGCCTCATCATACTACTGGCTCAATGTAATCTTAGAGAAAATGAAACCCCTCCATTGGGTTTTTCCATATTTGAATGTTTGATGTATGGGGCTCTACAATGATTTCTCTTAAATTTTATCTTGCCAGTTTTAGACTGGGCAGAATCATTAAGGTGATCACATAATTTATCATCCAAATTGTGACAGTTTTAGGATTGAAAGAGGGTGCTATTATTACTATCAATAATTACATTGAGATAGCAGGCACAGCCAGGCCTTTCCAACAAACCTGGGCCCAAGGCTACCCTAAGCAATGTGGTTAGGACCACAGAGCCTGGATTCAAATCCCGGTGCTATCATTTACCAGGGGTGAACATAATCCTTCAATGTTTCTGTTTTCCCATCTTGGAAGAGGAGATAATATTCCTATGTCGTAGGATTGTCATAAGTATTAAACAAGATCATGTGTAGAAAGCATTTAACCCGCAGACTGGCTTACGTTAAGTGCTTAGAAAATATCACCTGTTGTTTTTAGTGTGTTGAGACCGTTTTGAATTTGACCAGCTATCCCTCTCAGCATTGTGCCAATTTTAAATCTGATAAGTACAGTTTCCATGGCTTTGTCTGAGTTATTGCTTACAATAATCTGTGTCAGTATGAAAGACAGAGCCCTGTGGCATCCTGCTGGTGTTCTCCTTCCGAGTTGAGGTTGAAGCATGGGTCACTATTCCTTGGATATGGCTGTTATACCAACTAACCCTATGAGTTAAAGGAAAATACATTCAGTAATAAGAGACACCATGACAATTCAGAGGCTTAACAGGTATACAAGATTTTTCTCTCATGTAATAGTCTAGAGAGGTTCCACTTTGGCAGGAACCAACCTCTCACCATCAGTCAGGGACCCAGGCTGATGGCAGCTCTTCTGTCTTCAGCAGGTAGCTTCCTAAGGTGCTCTGCCAGTCACCCTTCCCACCAGCAGGAAGGGGGAGAAGAGCACGGAGGAAAGAGCATAGGAGATTTACAGGCCAGGCCTGGAAGGTGCATTCATCACTTCTGCTCACAGGCTGGTGGAGAGAACTCAGACACAGAGGTGCACCTACTGCATGCAAGGTGGGCAATGCAGTGCAGCTGGCCAGCAAGGGGCAGCTCCACTTCTGTTCCTGTGGAAGAGAGGAGGGGAGAGTTTGGTGGGCAGCTAGCATCTCCACCTCTCCCATCTACCTGTGATAAATGCATTATCATTTGGGCCACATTTTCTATCCTATCCTTGAGGAAATAAGGTGAGACTCTCCCAAATACCTTATGAAATCGAAGGCCTCCAGCATTCATCTCTGCTACTAGTGAAGAACCCTATCACGAAAGAGAAATCATTTCCAGGGCCTCATGAGGATATGGCACACAGGCGGCCTGCGCTGTGTCTGAGAAATGGTTTCACATATTGGGCAGTGAAATTCATTTAATCCTTCCATTAAACTGTGTGGGAAGAAACAAAAAGAAGGCAGGAACATAGTGGCATTTAAAAAATAAAATGAAATGAAATTCCAAGTCTAAGAGCTTTATGGAAAAGTCAAGCAGAAAAGGAATTTTACATAAAAATTAAAATAATCTTATGGATTGCTCAATATTCCTCTTTGAACAGGCCTGAGCTCCTTGAAAAAAGTTATAGGATTCAGATTTCTGACACGCATAATGTAAGCATTACGTCTAGCTCTTTAACTCCAGCCCGTAGCTATTAAAACCAAGCATGCAGATATTCAGCCTCCTCCAAGAGAACTCATGTGTTTATTCAGCAAACATGTATAGAGAAGTCTCAGTGCCATGCACTGTGTGGGGAGTAAAGGAGTGAACATACTGTGGCCCTTGTTCTTGAAGGTCTTTCAGACTAAAAGGTTCCTAGTTGCAAAAATCAGAAACCAACTTTGGATACTTTAAGCAGAAAGAAGTTTTGTTAAAGAATATTAATTAGATGACGAAATCTCTAGGAGGTATGCATCTAGGAGTAATACCCAAAACACTTTGCAGAACTAGTCTAGAGGAGACAATGCTGGTCCCACTGTTGGCACAGACATGCCGCTTGAACTGGTGACCCTGCCAGTGCAGAACCATGGCTACTCTCATCAGAATCTTCTGAGACGGAGGTGGATGAAAGCCACCTCTGTGAGAATATACTCTTCCAGCTCTCACTGCTTTGCTTCAGCAGCTCCTGATGCAGAGTCCTGTCTGGGCATGTGTGGTGCCCACATGTTTTGTCCTAGCTGCAAGGGAGGCTGGCAGAGTGAGTATCTGACTTCTAAGGTAGGATATGGGGATTCGTAAACAGAATTCTCGAAACATAGGCAGGATGTGAAAAGGCCTGGGTGGCCAAAAAATTGATAAGCGTCCATGATGAGGCGAAAAACACATGTAAATACATTTATTAAAGTGGAATATGCGCTTTATGAACTTTATGAACAAAGAGTTATGGAAATACACAGGACAGAGAAATAAAATCTGACTAGGTAGGTCAGCGAAGACTTCACCAAGGCAATCATTTGACCCACATTTTCTATCTTGTCCTCTGGGTCATAAAGGACATGTAAGAACTTTCTGGAAAAAGTTTCTGAGGAGAAGAACTGCACACAGAGGAAAAGCATGTGAGAAGTCATGAAAGTGGGAAAGCTTGGTATGTCCACTGAGAGTTTCCACGTGACGAAGGCAAAGCTGTGTGTCAGAGGGGCAGATGGACCGAGAGAGACAGGTCGGGATCAGATCACAAAAAGCCTTGAATGGCACATAGGTGGTGGGGACTTTATTTTGAGAAAAAAGGGGGAGTTATTGGATGACATTTAAGGATGGGCGTGATGTGATCTGCTTTTAAGAAGTAGGCTGGTGCAATGTAGAGGGTGGATTGGATGGTAAAGAAAATGAGGATGGAGAAAGCAAGAGTACAGAGTCGGGTGCAAAAGACAAAGTGAGACCATGAATTAAGGTGGAGGCAGCAGGAATGCAGGGAAAGTTGGATCTGAGAAGTGCTTCCAAAGTGGATGCATCCAATGGGAAACTCAAACTGTGGGTCTGGAGACATAGAGCTGGGAAGCATTAGCTTTTAGATGGTAGTTGATACAGTAAGAGAGGGCACGGGGTGAATGTGCACAGTTAAGCGCTGGAAAGCTCAAGTCAGCTTTCCCAGTCGAGCGCTAAGCCAAGGGCAGCTAGCATAAGGCTTTGCACTGGGTGTCGGGGGAAGAGGGAGCAGAGCCTGATCCAAGTTCCTGGAGCTCATTGTTGTGTCGAAGTACACAGAGGGCATTGTGGTCTTTTGGCTACCAGGCATCGGTTTCTTCTTCTCGTTGTAATGCAGCCAGATTTCTTTTGGGGGAATTATCTCTCACCCATTCTGCGCCGTCTTGCAGTGTCAGTCAATGTGCCCTGTCCACCCCTGCCTGAGAGGCGGGCATGGGGCCCAACAGCATTCAGACCCTCTTCAAGGAGTTCTAATTTTGAGCCCAGTGAAGCAACGCTGGAAAGAAGAGTTTGAAGCCGGTTCAACCCAGCAGCGTCTCCCTGAGGAGTCCATCCTTTAGCGTCTGCTTCATGGAATCCTGAGCTACCCTAGCTCAATCCTTCTTTAAGCCTGGTTTTCAATCTTCTTTTCTACTCTGTGAACTCAGTGAGACCCTTCAACTGGGTTTCTTTTCTGCTTAGGGGAGTCAGAATCTGTGACTTGCAATCAAAAGTCCCCAACTGACTCACAGTATTACAGACCCTTTGTCGACCATATATAGAAATTCTTCCAAACCAGCTTGCCGACAGGCACAGAGCATTCATGAGAAAGGAATGGGGCTTTCATGCACATAGACAGGATCATTCCAGTGGTGACTCCATCCTCACTTGTCACAAGACCTTGGACAGGTCCCTTCACCTCTCTGGGCCTTGCTGCTGTCCTCTGCAAATCACGGTGCTGGGCTGGATGATACCTGGTGTCCGGTCGTGTGCTGGTAAACTGGTTCTTAAAAAAAAAAAAAAGCCTTGATTTATAGTGTTTGATGATTTCTGTGGTATAAATATTCCTCCCATGGCTAACTTTCAAGCTACCAATTTAACAACCAGCTTGCAAATTTCCTGAAAATTTTGCTTTTGCCATCAGGTACAAGCCAGCTCTGACACATCACTGTTGGTGTCCTTTCTAGGGCTTGCTTCCGGTCTGTACCTCTCTAAATCGGGAAGCTGGAAGACTAAGTCTTTGGCTGTTGTTGGAAGGAAAGAGCATAAGGCAGCATCCCTCAAACTCTGTGGCAGGGAACTTGTTAAAACGCAAATGCCCATGGACCACCTTTAGGTGCCCTGAATTAGCATGGGGGGTGGGGTGGGAGTTCCCAGAAATCGCCACCATTGACACACTCCCCGATGATTCTGATGCAGGAGGTGTGAGGGCTATGCTTTGAGAGACACCAGCTTGGAAGGTGGAAGGGAACGTGAAGATGGAACAGGGTGAGAGGGGTGGTAGGAAGCAGAGTGAGGTAGGGGGGCAGAGGACCGTGGAGGAAACGACGACCCAGACCGGAGACACAACTGGCACAGGGAAGCTGAGTTGGGGGAAAGGGGAGGGCGGCAGCAGACATTCTGCAGAACACCACGTACCAGAGGGCTTTTAATAAGGTATAATGGGATGATGATGATGAAGAAGAAGGAGGGCAACAGGCTTTGTTGACCAGCTTTACAGGGCTGGTAGGAAGCAGAGCCATCTGGTGCATATTCGGTACATTACAGAATCTGTTTTACTTTCACCAGGGCTGCTCAAGCCAAATTTATATCTGTTTCTGGCTGCAGAACTTGCCTGGTATTAGACTAAGTCCTGAGCTCCGAGCAGGAAGAATTCCATGCCAAGGACGTGATCAGTTTTTGCTGATCCTGGGGCAAGGCTGGATTTCTGAGCCTTCCTAGAATTTGAGCCCTTGTTCCGAGGGTGGGAACCCAGGAACGTTCCAAATGAATGATTGAAAGCCCCGAAGGAATCTGTGCTCACCTCACCCGACCCCGTGTCTCCTCCTGCAGGAAGGGGCAGCTTTGGCCCCAACCTCCCTGCATTTTCACATCCTCATTCCCGTTCCTCTGCTGCCTCGGAGGGGCAGGGATCTTATTCATCTTTTCAGGCCAGGCCTGATCCCTGAGCGCTTCTCACGCGATCTGTAGGTGCGTGGATGGACAGTGCAGGCAGGGGATGAGACTGGAGCCACACAGACCGCACGGAGCCTGGGGGGCACCATAGGGCTGACCTGGCTGAGGCAGACACAGATAGAGGAAGAGGGGTGGCTGAACATTAGGGGTTCAAAAAGCCTGACAATTACCCTTCTGGAGGAGGAAGATGAGTCTGCTTAAAGCTACACAAGGAATTAATAATAATAATAATAGTAATAATAATGCATTTTTTAAAAAACTGACTAACACGCCTCCCTGCCTCCATCTCTCCCCCTCTCAGAACAGAACAAGACAACTTTAAGAAATTTGGGGAGGGGGAGGTATGTGCTTGTGTAAAAGGGTCTTGGGGCCATCAGAGCATTTGTCATCTTTTCCTAGTCTTTGGCCTGTTCTTCCCCCACCTGTTGGAAGGTACACGGGCAGGATTCGTCTTCCCTGGGTTGGAACACGGGATATCACTAAACCTCCTCTGGGTCCTGGAGTGATGCGTCACATTACAAGCACCTGCTCCAACTTTCCCCATTTAAAATTCCTCATCAGAAATCCTTCCACTCTGACGTCCCAGACATCGCTCTCAGATCTTCAGCCCTGCTTGCCTTGCGTCCCCACAACCCAGCTCAGACAGATGAAATGCTGGCTAAAGCCTCTCAGTCCACGGGGCAGGGCCCTTGTCTTTGTTTCTCACGAAACGCCATGTACACCTGCAGTGCTTTGTAAATAATAAATGGCCATAATAAAGAAGCTGCCTCTTTGGGGTCAGGGGTGCATGTTTGCAGAAAAACAGCTCCCCCCGCCAACACACACACACACACCAGGTCTGGCTCTGCCTGGCACAGCTGTCGCCAGAGCCTGAGGATGCACTGCACAGAGATCTCCAAAGGGACATGTGATCTGAAAACTTAGGGTTCCAAACAGAATAAAAGGCACAACACCAGGTTTCCTTGGCCAAGGGAGGTCAGAGAGCAGCCTGCTGACATACTATGTACTTGAAAAATAAATGCACTATGGAAATGCAAGATGTCATTATTATTACTTCAAATTTTATTGCTATGCTTAATCTGGCCTTTACAAATTACAACAGCACAGGCCTTTGTAGCCAAGTATATAATAATAATTCACTATTGAAAGAGAGATTGGCTGGTAATAACAGGTATTATTATTATAACGATGACTTGCCAATTTAGTTTAAAGGAGAAGAGAGACCTCTTTCCAAGTGAGTGAACAAGCTGAAAAGACAAAGCGGATTTCATTAGGGAAACTGTGGGGAAGGGCAAGGACACGATTACCACATGGTCACTCGCTGCGATGACCTCGTGCCACTGATGCTGAGGACAGGTAGAGTAAAACTCCGAGACAGCCAGCTGATCCCTCACTACAACTAAGAGACCACATCTTTCATCTTTTTGAAAATATACTGCTAAATATTCCCTCCTTGTTTCTTGTTGCTATGCACCATCAGGGCAAGACAAGCTCTGCAATGAGGATCCCATCCATTGATCTTTCTGGGGCAGAAACTTAGAGCATCTTCATAACAATAGCAGCTACCATTTAGTGTAGCCTTGCTATGTGCCAGTCACTCTGCATCATCTCATTTAATCCTCTCCACCTACTCTACCAAGAGAATCCTGCTTTAATCCATTTTACACGTGAGAGGACTTAGGCTCCAGGGTCTGTGGCCCAGGGGTGTAGCCAGTGTGCAAACATAGAGTATTTGAATTCAGAGCCCAAGATTTTAACCACTGCAGTCTACCTCTTCTGCCATTTGGCAGTGTTTCCATGGTTGAAATAACTCAGTATTAGTAACTCAAACTTGACAGCTCTAGGCAAGAGGGAATACTTTCCAGCCATCCAGGCTGATGGAAGGACAGCGCGGCACGGCTGACACGAGCGCACGGATACTCAGGGAGCGATTTAGACTTGGCTCTGCCTACCTGGGATAGTTTGCAGCAGATTTGCTTTCCGATGATGTTTTTCCAAGGCAGGTATTAAAAATAGCCCATGGTCTCTGAGCATC
>RJWJ010046098.1:0-11484 GCA_004363605.1 Indri indri | reverse complement strand
CTTTGTGTTAGATGATTTTGCCCAACTATAGGCTAATGTAATTGTTCTTTGCACATTTAAGGTAGGCTAGGCTAAGCTTTGATGTTCAGCAGGTTAAGTGTATTAAATACATTTTTGATTTCTAATATTTTCAATTTACAACAGGTTTATTGGGATATAACCTCATCCTCAAAGAGCATCTATCTTAGGATGCAAACATTGATGAAGGTAATTTGTCAAGTGGATATTTACAGAATCTTCAATTTATGTCAAATTCCCTTTCAAAAGTATAGAGCCTTACAATTTACTTAACAACCTATAGTCTGTACACAAAGAGGTTTATATTTATATGATTTTATTTTAATGGAATGAATAAATGTCATACTTGAAAAGAATATGATAAATGCGATAAATGTCAAACTTGAGAAGAGAATTAGTAGCTACTTTTTTACAATTTGAAAATGAAAACTTTTTTAAAAAAGTGAATAATGGATTGATTTTTTGAATTCTTGATATTTTGAATCACTTATATTCAGTAAATATGCTCCCTTGCATATTTCCAACTTTATTTCCAAAATGTGTTAAGACCGTAATAACTCAAATATTTCATTTGCCATGTATTTATAAGGGTACTTATACAATTTAACTTAATGAAGACTCTAAAGTAAATTTTAAACCTCTGAGTGTTTATAGTACTTATTAAGCTATTTCTAATGATAATTGCATGCATTTTATTCACATAAACATGTGACTCAATACCTAAAATAATCAAACCTATAGGTTCTCAAAGCCATGCTCGGCAGTAGATGGGGCAGCATGCTCCAAATTACTCTAAGGAAAAGAGCCAGAGAAAGAGATCAAATCTTAGTCCAAAAGTTCTTTCTATTATCATTTTCTATAACTTGCTTGATTACTTTCTGAGGGCAGGTCAGCCAGATGTCCCCCTGGGCTTCAAGAACATGCATATAGCTTGTGTATATTTGAGCATCTGTTGAGAATGCTTGGGAACCAACAAATAGGAAAATCTTCCAGAATTTGCTAAGTTTGTGTTCCTTTCCAATCTTACTTCTTCCTTGGTTTGTTGGAATTTGCTATGATCCAAAAGTTTATGTAGCCCCAAAATTCATATGTCAAATTCCTTACCCCCAAGGTGATGGTATTAAGAGATAGGGCCTTTTGGAAAGTAATTAGGTTACAGGATTAGGTCCTGGGATTAGTGCCTTATAAAACAGGTGCAAGGCACCATATTTGCTGTTTTCATTGTGTGAGGACACAGCAGAAAGGTGCCATCTATGAGTCAGGAAACAGGCCCTCACCATACATTAAATCTGCTCATGCCCTGATACTGGATTTGGTACCTACAGAACTATGAGGAGGAAATTTCTGTTGTTTATAAGCTACCCAGGTCTTGGCATTTTTTGTTACAGCAGCTCAAACAGACTAAGACCACAATTTTGATAACAACAGTTTCAGCAGGATTACGGAGTTGAAACAAAAATAAAAAAATTTTTAAATGTTGGAATAAACAAGTACATATAGCCAAATTGTTTTTTTTAATATCAGCATGTTATGGGGGTACACATGTTTAGGTTACATATGTTGCCCTTGCCCTCCCCACCCCCCACCAAGTCCGAGCTTCAAGCGTGTCCATCCCCCGGATGGTGCGCATCGCACTCTTTGTGTATGCATATACCCGTCCCCTCCTCCCCCTCCCCCTCCCCCCTGCCTGGCATCCAATAAATGTTATTCTTATGTGTGCACTTATGTGTTGATCAGTTAATACCAATTTGACGGTGAGTACATGTGGCGCTTGTTTTTCCATTCTTGGGATACTTCACTTAGCAGAATGTGTTCCAGCTCCATCCAGGAGAATACAAGAGGTGCTATATCACCACTGTTTCTTAAAGCTGAATAGTACTCCATTGGTATACATATACCACATTTTATTAATCCACTCATGTATTGATGGACACTTGGGTTGTTTCCACATCTTTGCAATTGTGAATTGTGCTGCTATAAACATTTGGGTGCAGGTGTCTTTTTCACAGAATGTCTTTTGTTCTTTTGGGTAGATGCCCAGTAATGGGATTGCATATAGCCAATTTTTAAGAAAAGTAGAAAAGAAAGGAAACTGGCCTGGATAAAAAGTGTACCTTTTAGGATAGCCATGGTACACAAGTTTAAAGGATGAACAGCAGTTTTTGAAAAGAGAGAAGGAAAAGGAAAAGAGGAAAATGAATAGCACTGGATCAGTTTTTAAGATAGGATTTGGGGAAAGTTATGGATTTAAGAGAAAATTAGGTCAGTTATAATTAGAGAGAGAGAGAGAGAGAGAGAGAAAGAGATGACTCTCAAAGCCAGTGTTAAACTGGTAGACTCACCAGGTATGAGCTTAAGTCTAATCACCACTTGGAGAGGCGTTGGAAAACAAAACAAATTAAAACAAAACTGAACATTGGATCAAATGGCTTACATTTGCAGCAATAGGGGATATAGTGTTAGGGGCAAAGGACACACAGAGGCACAAAAAAATCTAATATTAGTAATGTCTAAGTGCCATAGATGCTGTGGTGGGAAGAATAGTGGTCCCCAAAGATGTACATGTCCTAATCCCAGGAACCTTTGAACATATTAGATTACACAGCAAAGAGGAATGAAGTGGCATACAAAATTAAATTTGCTGATCAGCTAACTTTGAGATAGGAAGATTATCCAGGATTATCTGTATGGACTCAATGTGATCACAAGCATCCTTATAAGTGGAAGAAGGAGACAAAGAGGAATAGGCTGAGAGAGATTTGAAGATGCTACTCTGCTGGCTTTGAAGATAGCAGAAGGGGCCACAAACCAGGGAATGTAGGCAGCCTCTAATAGTTGTAAAAAGCAAGAAAACAGATTCCCCTACAACTTCTTGAAGGAATTCAGCCTTGCATGAACCTGATTTTTAGCTCAGTACGATGTGTTTTGGACTCCTGACCTCCCAAACTGGAAGATTGTAAAAGAGTATTGTTTTTTAGCAATGAATTTTTGGTAATGTGTTAAAATAATAGTATACAACAGATAGAAATGTGAGTACCAAGAATGCATTTATTATGTTTTTTCTATTTACCGAAAAACCATATAATGAAAATAAATTCTACTCTATTGATTATTATTTTGTCTTTATTATCAAAACACTGTTTATATTAATTTTCTATTGAAAGAAATTAGCTTATGAGATTGTGGGTGCTGGCTAGGAAAACCTGAATTTGTAAAGCAGGCATTCAGGAAGGATAGACTGTAACTCTTGGGCATGGATTGAAGCTACTGTCCACAGATTATATTTCTTCTTAATCAGGGACACTTCAGATCTCTTAAGGCCTTTCAACTCAGGACTAACTGGATTAGCTACGATAATTTTCCTTATTTAAAGTCAACTGATTATGTACTTTAGTCATATCCACAAAGTATCTAAATACCTAAATTAATTTTTGGTTGAATGACTAGAGACAGTAGCCAAATCAACACATCAAATGACCAATACATTTGGTAAAGCAAGATTTTGAACTTAGGAAGGTGATGTAGAACAGAATAAATTAGGATAGAGATAGAGATGAATGTATATAGCCATGATCTGAAACAGGAGGTAATGTTCTCATCTTTGCTTTTTGATCCAGAATATATAAGATGTGCCCATTAAAAGAAAGGGCCCTACCACTCTTATGCCATTCTCTACAAAGAGAAGTTTGAGCAAGGATTTGTGGTGACAAAAAGGGTAAGGCTCACAACTTATGAAATTAATTTGCCTTTTATAAACACTGTGATGAGAGAAGCCAAGAATTTAGGCTGTGACATAAAAACATCAGAGTCTGAGTATTAATTTTCTATATTGGTAAACCATATGCCATTTCTAAGAACTGTTTTGAATGTCCCCAGGTGACCCTTAAATTGGAAAGATGAAATTTCATGATCTGAAAGTGAGGGGAGAAGTCAGAATAGTCATATATTGGCAAACTTCAAAAAGACTACTTAAAGGGACATTGAAAGCCTACACTTGAAGCTCGTCACAGATTTTATGCAGAAAAACTCAGATGATGCATAAAAGTATTAACTTTTTTTCCTGAGGATTAAACATGAGGATCTACTTAAGCACCACTATATCTGGGGAAGTAAAACAAAAAGAATCTTTTTGATGCCTCAGATGTAAAAGTTTAAAATATGTAACGTGGTTCTGCTGATTAGAGAGTGATTTCCTCTTTAGAATCCTTGAGTCTCAGCAACAGAAAATCTTGGTGCATCCTAGCGTGTTGCGGAAGTGGTAAACAAGGTTCAGTTTTCTTTTTTGGTCTATCCTCTCATTATTGCCTCAACTATTAGAGAAAAGTCTAGTGAAGACAGGTAACTTTAGACCAAGTCCTCATTTTCATTGCCATAACTTAATAGAGGGCTCAGGAAATGAGAGCAATGTCTACATGGATGGACATAGGAAAGAAGGAAAGAAAGTAGCCAGGTGGGTGGTACCTCCATTCCCTTAAAAGCTCCAAGGACTAATAATAAGGTGAAGGGTTTTAGCTAATGGCTCTGCACAGATCTTCATGTCACTAGATACAGCCACACTATGCTACATACTTTTTCTTTGATTTAACCAAACATGTGCTTATATGGTAGTCATTAACTTAGTTCGTAGAATTCTTGTGTGTTTTTGGTGATGGTTTGGTGATAATAAATCTGGAAATTATAGTCATTAGGGAAGTGTAATGCTGGATCATTCATATTGTGTGTAGTTTATATAATTGCTGAGATTTTACTTGTTGATGCATTTCATCTGATAATTGATATAATAATTTGTGTGATCTAGATGTTTAAGATTTAGTTTATGAAAGCAGATGGAATTTAAGAAGGTCAATTTGTAGTCTCTAGAAGCAGATTATTTGAATAAATATTATAGCGGTCTAATCGATAATATAAAGTATATAATTTTTAGTCAAGATATCTAATGTAACTAAACCAGTTTTATTTTATTGGAAATGCAAATAAATCCTTGTGACACTCACAATGAGAATTTATTAGGTAACATTTAGGTTTGGAGATCATGTAGTAGTTATTTGTGTCTTCAAGATTCAACACAATAAACATTTTTTCAGTCTACTAATACTTGTCTTATTGTTGGTCAATCTGTGTCAAAAACATTATAAGATCTTGTTTGTTTTGTTAAAAAGTAGGCATGACCTAAGTCTTGAGAAGAAAATACAGGGATAGAGGTTGCTTTTATTGACATTAAGTTGTGGTACAATACCACCCAAAAAAGTCTCAAAATTATTTATTTATATCATATATTCCTGCCTTGCATATGAATGGGAATTGGTTAAAAAAATAAATAACAGTTATGAGGAAACAGATATTTTTCTATTATAGTTTTTGTATTATGCCACGATAGTCCTGATTTTTTTTTCTTTCAAAGATCAAGGCCACTTTAGAGAAAGTGTATGTTCTTGTGAAACCCCTCAAATGTCTATGTAGATGAAGATCTGATGTTAGACTACAAAATATCCAATTCTCTGAAGCTCTATCTGAAAAGCATTTGGGATATGCCCCTTAACCACATAGGGTGAGATTATTTAAATTTATCTACATGCCTTGTCCAATTGCAGCTCTTTTGGGGCTAGCTGAACTATTCTTTTTGAAATTTGGCATATGCTGATCTCGAGTTAACAGAAATCAGAAAAAAAGAAACTTTGTAAACCCAATAATCATCATAGGAAGAGACAATTTCTTATAGGATAAAAAGCCATGGGAAATATACTATCAGTCTTCAGAACAAAGATTTGATTTTCTTGTAGATTTCTTGTATGAGGCTCTGCTAAGTTGAGGGACTGTTTTACTCTCTTACCTACACCATACTCAGGGTGTCAATTTTACCCTCACCCTCATATACAACAGGCGACCTGCTGAAAACTAGACAGGATAACTAACAGCCAAGTAGGAAGACTGTGAAGAAAATAAGGCAAAGGGACTATGGGTAAAGAGGCTATTGAATTTTGGAAGAAGGGAGAAATGACACATCATTCAAAAAGGGTGATTTCCCTTTTAATTGGGTGACAGATATTTATACCGGAGTAGCTCTTAGATTCTTCAGTCTGTTGATGAATTTGGGCATGAGTTAAGAAAGTCATAGGCCATCTACAACACATGACTCTTGTGGAATGTGGGTGTTTAGGAAAGTATGGACTTAAGTATGGAAAATAATAATTAACAATAATATTTGAATTAGATAGAGTTTGAATTCCAACTCTGCCTTATTTTTGGTTTGTTATTCTAGAAAAAAAACCACCTAACTTCCTCAAGCAAGCTTTCCAAGCTAATGTTTTCATATTTATCATAAAGTTTATAATTCTTTTCCAAATGACTACTTTAATTAATTTAAGATTGTTTCTAAATAGAATTCATCATTTAGGTCATAAAGGAAAATTCATTAACACAAATAAGGAACTAGATATATTATGTCATTAACTAGTTTCAGTAAATTATCATATCTGACCCATTCTAATACAAATATTTAGGGATTCTGTCAATTATTTTTATGGCTTTAGTTGATATTCTGCACATTTTATCACTTACTTGAAGGGACTTTTTCTCATGCTCTTCCAAAATTGGTCAGTATTTACAGGAGTATTACTAACAGAACACTTCATGTTCAAAAGTTCTCAGCCATTGGCCTGGCATGGAAATGGAGGTTCGGTGGGGGGAAAGAGACGAGTTTTCCAGAGCACTTGCAAATGTTCCTATTTTATAATCAAAATCTGATCTCCAGAAACTTTTATTCCGCCCTCTCTGCTTGCTTTTGTTTTTAAATGGTAAAAAAACAAAACAAACCAAAAAAAGCACCTCATATAAGCAAATAACAGCCTCCAAAACCCTAGCTTAGGTCCAGCAATAGAAACTGGCATTCAAACAGTGGGCCCGACAATTTAAATTTAGTAAGAACTCACGTCAGCTAATTCAACCTTTCATCTGAAGATTCAATACTACGAGTGCTGTTTACAGCACCTGTGGCAGATGGTCAGTGGAGGAGGAACTGTCCCAGTCAGCATATCTCCATCTTTAAATCCCCACATACAAGTCACAGATGGCAGTGGGAGTGCCACCTGGTGCATCAGGGGCTCTAAAAACAGACCTCTGTTGACCTGAGACATGCTATTAAAGATATGACTGCCTTGTTTGTAAAAGAGCCAAAACCCAAAACCTTCCCTGGGATAATCAGAACACTGAACAAAGAACAGTGCAAACTCTAAAACTGTACATTTTCAAGGTGAGGAATTATATGTATATAATATATTTTAATCTCTACTCCAACATATATAAAAATCACCAGGAGTAAGAGAAAAAATCAGTGCATTATTCAGTATCTTTGAATCCAGTAGCATGAATTTTTACAGATAAAAAAGGATAATAAAAGTTTTATCACACTACCCTTCTCCAAAATTACTGCCATTGTTATTATTATTAATTGGAGGTCACACAGGATGGAACTGTCCTGCAAGCATTTCCTATTACTCTGCCAACAAATACTAGAATTAACCACTAACATTTAATAGTCAAGAAATGTCCTCCTAAAAATTTGTTTCTGGTAACTGTGTCCCATTCCACATTACCTAGCTGCTTGGCTGGTTTTGACCCCAGTGGAGATGCATGCCTTCTCTAGTTCACAATGATATAGACTTTTCCTGTTGTCTTACACCTGTGCTGCATCGCTCATGAATGTCACCTGCCTGGGCTCTAGTTTGGACATTTGAAACACAGAGTTCTCAAATTTTAAGGGCCTCAGATCACTTAGAAAGCTTGTTGAAGCAGATCCTCTACCAATCCCCAATTTCTGATTCAGTAGCACCTTCGGGCTCAAAAATTTGTACTTCTAGGTTTCCAGGTGATGCTAATGATGCTTGTCTGGAGATCAAATTTTGAGAACTATTCCTCTAGCATTGAATTTAATATACCAGTATTTATAGGAAGATCTTTGCTCAATATCACATACTATGGGGTATATGAGAAGAAAAACCTCCCTCAACTAATTTTATCTCCACTAGTGAGTGTGCATCAGTTTGCTAGGGCCACATAAAATACTACATGCCTCAGACTGGATGACCCACATGACAGAAACTGATTTTTTCTCAATCCTGGAGGCTGGAGCTCAAAGATCAAGGTTGCCAGTGAGGTGGGTTCTTTTGAGATCTCTCATCTCGGCTTACAAAATGGCCACCCTCTTGCTGCCTCTTCACATGATCATGACTGTGTCCATGAGTTTCCCATGTCTTCTTCTCTTCTTCTAAGGATGCCAGTCATATTGGATTAGGTTTCCACCTTAATGGCCTCACTTTAACTTATTCACCTTTTTAAAGACCTTATCTCTAAATATGGTTGCATTCCAAGATACTGGGGGCTGAGATTTCAACATATGAATTTTTGCAGGACATAATTCATCCCATAATATTGACATAAAACAATTCACAGGAAGTAGAAACTTAAAATTATAATTGCTCATTTTAATACAGATTTTGGCTTGCCTAGCCACATCCTCTGAGGAACTGGAAATTGTATCTAGGCATCTGTCTAATGTTTGAAAAAGTTATGACAAGTTAGTGTTGCTGTATGCTGTGATTAGATTTCCTCTTAGGAAAACCTTCCTCTTTTTTCTGAAGGTCTGAAACTATTCATATCTACATTATATATTAGTAGATTTCAAATAAGTCTGGTTGCTCTTAATAGAATATTTATCCAAAATTCCATTAAGGCAAACAAATATGAAGTAAAAATCAGTATAAACTCTACTATCCATATTTCTACCATTATTTACTAGTGAACATTTTTAAAAACTTAAAAAATTTCGTCATGCACCTCTCTCTTTCCCTACCTCAACCCAGCTGCCCTTTTTCCCTCTTCCTTCCTTCCCTTCTTTCCTTCCACCCTCCCTCTCTTCTTCTTCTTCTTCTCTCTCCCTGTCTCTCATGCTTATTTCTTACTTATTTTTTCTGAATCAAAACTGAATATGATGTGGCTATTTTTCCAGCATAATAAAGGTGATAATATCATGGACCCTGGAGCCAGAGAGCTAGGGTTAGAATTCTGGCTCCCCTGTCAGAAACAGTATAACCTTGGTAATAAAACAGTCCTGCTTCTTATGGCTGTTGCAAGAATTAAACAAGTTATTATATGTAAAGTCCTCAGAATCATGCCAGTCATATAGTGAGCATTATATAAGTATCATTGTGGTCATAATTATTATATTAAAACATATTTATTCATATATGTTTTAATAGCTGGCTAGTGTGTGTACATATATATATCACACTCTAATTGTAGATTGGAATATATTTTTTCATTATTATATTAAAAGTGCTTGCAAAATGTTCAGTTGTTTATGACTTTTAAAGATAAAGAGCTTTGCATAATCATTCTATTGTTTTCTTAATTAATTCTCAGAAATGGTAAATTTTGATCAAGAATATGCATATTACAGTTCTTTTTCAATCACCACAGTGCTATATAAATGATTATAACAGTTTGTGATCCCACCAAGAAAATATTTAGAATGATGTAATTTGTTTATTGAGGAAAGGTTCTTAAGTTATTTTTTCTTTTAGTTTCATAATATATGATAAATATATGCACTATGTCAAAACATCATTTAAGTAGTACACAAACACATGGTTCTATACATTTTTACAAAGACATTGTATAGATTAAATGCCATAGTTATTAATAACTTTCATAAAATAATTGTTTTAGATATAGTAAATATATAAATTAAATATTAGATATATTAAAAGCAAATTTGTTTGAGCTGGATTAGAAAGGTAGAACAAAAATGTGAAGACCATGTAGATGTTACTTTTAAAATAAAATATATATAGAAAGACTACTGCATCAAAGTATATAACTTGTTTTTAATGTCAGTTGTGAGAAAACAACAGTATATCCAAACATAAGAAAATATGACTAAGGTTTACTAAGGTCTAATCATTGATAAGGAAAGCATAATGACACCAAAAAATAATCAAGTAACAATTCATAAAAGAGAAATAAAACTGACTAAAAATAAGAAAACATTTTAATATATAATAGTATTCAATGAAGAAAAATAAGTTGTATCTTACCTATGAAATTAGCAAACGTTAAAACAACAACACCGAATGCTGATGAACTGAGCAATACTACATGGGGTGTAAATTGAAATAATGTATTTGGAAAAAACAATTCAGTAAAGATATAAAAAATACTAAACAATGAACATATCCTTTAATTCTGTTTGTTGAAATGTATTGCAAAAATATTCTAAAATACCAAGAGATGTTTATCATTTTATTGGAAAATAGGGTTTATATTTTATTATGAACCTCTGATGTAATGCTTATTTATAAAATGACAGAAACACATGGAAAGTAATTTTATTAAGCTTGCACATGAAATCTCTAAAATGTACAAATAAATATATAGTGTTTTAGGTTACATAAAAAATAAAATATCTTCTCAGGAAAAAAATCTGGGTGAAAATACACAAAAATAGTAACAATGGTTGTGTTCTGTTAGGAGAAATATCCATATTGTTTTGAATTCTTAAAATTCTTAGCATTATTAGGAGAAAATAAACATGACACAGTTTATAGGTAATATAAACCTTTTCTTCCCTGCTTAGCTTTTTGTTTTCTACTCCAAATAATAGGCTCTACAGTAAACTGACCAGTGATATACTTTTATAAGACATCAGGAGGTTTTCTTCTTTGCTTGTTAGTTGTTTCCCTTTATAAATAACAGTAAGAAACTATTAATGAAGAATTGCCAGCATTAAGTTTCTATGAGATATTGCAAGCTTAGTATGTCTCATGTTTGAAACATCCTCTGTTGTTAAATTTTCAAGTGTGCCACTTTTGTTTCTTTATCTAAACTTCATGCTCTTTTAAGCTTGAGATGAAAGGAGATTAAGAATTTGAGAATTTCAACATCATTCATGTTGTTGAAAATGATAGAATTTGAAGGATATGTAAAATCAGAATAGATATGGTCACCATACCTATTTTTATATTTTATATTTTATACAATTTACCTCCCATGGAAACCAATTCTACAGATATATGTCACATATTAGAATTGGTGCTTTTATATACATTCTCATCTAACATCTGTGCAAGGTGGTTATTATTAATTGCACCTCATGGAAAGAAATAAAATTTCAATGGGTGTTAAATGGCTTTCTCAATTCACAGAGCTATTATAATATGAAAATTGAAAATTAGAGTCTTAAAGTATCTGAGTTTATGACTAAGGTAGCATATAGCTATAAGATATATTAATGTAAGATTCCTAAACAATGGTAGTGGCAATGGGGAAGAAAAGAAATGCATATTATATCACAACGAAATCATATTCAACCACCTAAATTATTTCTTCCCTATAAATCTCAATGTCAGAAAACAGAACCATTATTGATTTGTTCAATGCAAATAGAAAATTAAACACACACAAAAAAGGAAA
>RJWJ010046097.1:0-11496 GCA_004363605.1 Indri indri | reverse complement strand
AAATTTGTTTGTAAATAAGGGCTCTTTCAAATCTTGCCAATCCCTGTAAGTTTTGGAAAATACAGCAATTTTCCTAAGTTATAAACCAAAGATATTACATGACAGCACTGGACTGGATTTCATTGACTACAGAGATTATGCTCTTCCTTATTCCCCAATACTGAGAATCTTTATAGTCTTGTTTTGTCACCCTTTTGCCCCCTATGGATTTGGCCTCATTGAGTTGTTCAAATATTGGGAATGATGGTTTATTGCAGGTTTCTTACATTCTGTGGTTTTAACACAAATGCTTTTATAAGAACTTTGAACATTATTATAAATCATTACATGACCACTATGTTTCAACATGAAGATTAAACATTTTGATATACAGTATTCTATGCCTTGTTTGCTTTTGATATTATAACCAGTAAAACAATACATTAAAATTAGAAAAAAATTATGTTGTTGACATCAGTACCATATTATTTGAATATATATTCATTAATCTTGGTAAAGAATAATTGCATTGTAGTATTACAAGGAAGCCTTGAAAAGAAATGTATGATATTACTATCAACTAAATAAATGAGGAAGAAATGCCATTAAATGTTATTATCTTGCTATGTATAGTCTTTGATTAATTACATATTTATAAAGAGATAAAATGAATAAAAGCTCTGAGTAAATTCTTATTTAAACTTGACCTAAAGTTAAGCTTTGTTTTCATAAGAAAATTTAGACTATTAGAGCTTATCTTATTAAAAAGCTATGCAGTTGGGTATGCGCTAAAGGCAAAGTGGGTCGATCACTGATCAGCTTGTCAATCAGTTAAAGAATGACAGTACAAGTTTCCCAACACATTCTTTAAAGCTCTGAAGTTTTGAGACTTTCAATGTATTTTCTTAGGACCACAAATTTAGCACAATTTCAACTGTTGAAATTTGACTTGGTGCTGATTATATTGATTCCCACATGACTTTACTGTGAGCCTAATATTTATTGAAAATAACACTTTATAAAAACTAAACCATAATTTAAGTTGCAAAAAATAAAATATCACTTGTGTTTAGTCTGAATAATTAGGGAAGTGCCAACTGAAAGAGAAACCTAGTCTATGATGTTGTTCAGCACTAGGTAAGAGTAAATGATTCTGTAAAATAAACAATTAGAATCTTATATTAGAAATAAAATGTACATTTTAAGTTCAAGATTATCTTCTGATTATTCAATAAAAATAAACATTATTTAAAATCCTATTAATTTTTTTTAATTTTAAAATAACAAAGTAAAGAAACTCTTTACAAAACTCAACTAGGTTTGCAACTTGTTAATGCCCTATGTGATAGTTGAATGATTCCTAAAATAATCATCCAATAACAATATTATTGTTAGAGCATAATATAGGAAAAGGTAGGTCCTGTCTTTGCCTTGAACTGCAAGAGTTAAATATGTAGTTTTCTTCCATTTGAAAGGATTGCTTGAAGAAGTCAAACATAAAAATAAATGCAAATTTAGGTCAAATGCTTCAGCTTCTCAGTTTTTTGCTAGTCACAGTTCACTAAATACAAAATGTGGAAATAAAGAAGATTCTACTGTTTTGACACCAGTAGCCAACTCATCTTCCAGGATCCATGCGACTTTAGATTCAGTATTAAGCTTGTCAAAAAAGAAGCCATTTGGCAATTTTGCAGAATTGCGTCTATTTGGACTCTAATAACTGTCAGGGTTGATTTTTGAAGGGTGTTGTCCCAGTTCCTTGGTTCCTTGTTTGGAAAAATCACAAGCTGGGCTGGTGCGACAGAGTGATGACAGACCTTGGCACTTTCACACAAGCAGTTTTTACAGTAGGCGTTTCAGCACCAAAACAGAAAGTGAAAGAAAGTACATTTTCTGAGCGGAAACGGGTTTATCTCCGCTAGTGGAGAAGACCCTGGGGTTTTAGCATATTTTTGTTTTTATGTCTATGCCTTATGATATGTTCAATTGTGGATAGAATAGTCATTATTTTTCTTGGAAAAGGGTGGAGAGTTCTTAGAGTTAAGGGCCCTCCCCAATTTTGTTCTTATAGGATAACTTCCAGGGGTTGCCATGACAATTGTAAACTGTCATGGCACTGCTGAGTGTGATTTTTACTACGCTAATGTATGTTCATGGGGAAAAGGTCACCTTTGGACATGAGCTTCTAATTTCTGGGCATGCTCCTGGCCGGGAAAAGTCCCTAACCGCAAGTTCCATTGCAGGTTAGGTTCTAAATACTCATTGGCCTCTTCATTTTTGTCCTCCGCCTCCTTTCTTGTGGTTAACACTGCCCACCTACACCTGTCCCTAACAATAATGATAACCTTTTTTAGGCATACATAATATTCTTCAGGTCATAGTATTACTAAGGATCCCTATCTATAATGTTGGAATGAATATAGGTTGAACAATTTTAGAAAAAAGAATATTATATAGAAGGTTTTAGGGTTTGAAAAAATGTAAAATCTTTAAGAATGATAGTAACCCTATGACTTGCTTAAGAGAAATTTATTTTACCAAATTCTAAACTTTAAAATTTATGAAATAATTCATAAACATTCCTCTAAATTCCAGGAATTCCAGGAATTCCATGTTAACCCACTGTCCAGCTGTTACAAATAATTTTGATAGCATTTACCCAGACTTTGAAAGGATAAGGTGAAAGTCAGATATACAGATCTGGGCAACAGGCTGATCTCAACCCCATCCTGCCTTGGCAAGTCCCATAGTCGACTACACTTCTACTTCTCTCTCAAGATTCTCCTTACCTATTTTGGAAGTGATAGAGGAAGCAGTGGAAAGGAGAAGTATGTTTTTAAATTAGAAACATTCAGTGTAAAGCTCTTACATTATTCTGTCGAAGACTTACAACCTCAAATGCCATGATTGTCTGTACACAGGTTAATCCAGTGTGTTGAAACCCAGTACATTCAGTTTTTCAAACAATAACAAAGTGAGTGAAGATTGATCAAGCGGTATGACAATCTACTAGAATTTTAAGGTACCAAAAAAAAAAAAACCAACAAAAAACAAAACAACTGAATATTCTGTGATTCTTTCAGTTCTATTTTGGTCTACACAACATTTATTTTCAATTATTCTATATATTTATTTAAATGTAAACAGGGAAACATTATTCTAACAGAGGTAGGCTGGACCAAGCAGTATTCACAGATTTTAGAATTTCTTTCTCTGTCTCTTTTTAAATCACATAGTTATATCATGCGCTTATTCATCTACCCATATCTACATATGTATCTATATCTACCTACAGATACACTACAGAGATAGTTATGACTATTTACGGATAGATAGCTTCCATTTATCATCTACCTCCATTAGTTACAAGGAGACCTGAGGGCAGAATAATTTCTATTAAATTCAAAGTATCTAAATATACAAAAATAGAAAAAATAATAATTGTTTCAATGTACTATGTAGTCATTTAGAACAGATATAGATAGCAAGTCCATAAATAATTGATTGGATGAGTGAAGACTTCTAGAGGAGCAAAAGCCCTATTTTTTTTCCTTCTGAAAAATGGTAGCAAATGTTTTCAAGAGGAACACATATTTTTAGTACTGTCCCTCTCTACTGGATCATCTCAATTTGCAATTGCAAATGTGTTTTATTATTGTCTATGATAAAGTAATATTATTCCTTGATATCTCTGGCCTTTTCAGCAACCATCACAGTGGTTTTCAGCAAAAGTGTTAATTATAGTTACTCTGCTTTCTGCCTAACCATAGACTCATCAGTACATTGGTTTCTTTGTCTGTAAAATGAGAAAGATAATATAGTACCTAGTTCTCACTTACTGTGGGGTTCTAATAAGTTAATACACATAAAATATTTTAAAACAATACCTGGCCCTTAGGTGTTCATTACATGTTTGCTAGTATCACTATCATGTATCTACTTATAAGCAAATCTTGAGAAAGTAGGCTATTGCTATTATCTTTATTGTTTTTCAATGTTTTTTCTTTCCTCACTAACCCATACAACCCTTGTCAAAGCCACCAATGTGGTTAACTCAAATGGATGCCTGTCTTTTCATCTTGCCTTGTACCTACCTCAGTGTGTGTATAGAGCAAGTCCTTAGTAAGTATCTGTTGACTGATTGTTTGAATAGGTGATCTAATAGAATATACAGGATGGGAAAACAAAATAAATGCCAACATACTTTCTTACCCATTTTTAAAGCTCTTGTTCTTGTATCTGTATGGAAGGGAGAGGTACAGCATCATTAAGAAAAATACTTGTTCTTGCCCCTTGAGAAAATATAATTTTATTGTTAATTTTGCAGCTGCCTATCCTCTAACCTTCTCTTCTTCCCCAACTCCCTTCAAAATTATTAATTTCCGCTAATTACACAGTCCAGCCTGATGGCTTTTAATGAGGTCCTACAGCAACACTTCTCTAAAATTCATTCAACAACTACATGTCGAGAGTTTTGGATTCACTAGAAACTGTTATGGGCTGTTGACAGATGGCTGAATAAGATACATCCCTGCCCTAGAGTGGCTTCTAGTGTAAGGAAAAGGATAAATACACACGGGAAAAAGTATAATGTAATGTTACTAGGTGCTTCATAAAGATAAGGATGCTATCTGTTGTATTCCCTGCTTTATTCCTGGCATACATTTTTAGAATCAATGCCATAATATTATACTAGTGGTACACAAAAATCTGTCTGAGCAATAGCCTGTAAAACTTAGTTGGAAATGGGAGACCTTATGGCTTTAAGTCCAAATGCACTAGGGCTTGAACATTATACTTCATTCGAACCTGTAGCAATCCTGTGAGTTCTAAATTAAAAATATTTTGGCTTGTAAAAATTCCTTTCTCTATTATTACCTGTGTATCTTCTAGATTAGGTATTTGGAAATCTTGTGCATAAATGGCAATATGGTCCATTTAGGGGATCTTTCTATCACTTTGTTGAAGCAGATCTGGTGTAATTTTAAGGACATTAGGAAAATCTCAGAAACAAAAAAATAAAAACTTTTCCCTCCTGGCTTGTTGATGCCAGAAATTCTCCCCTCCGAAATGGATCCTTTTGGATAAAGGCTTTTAGCTTGTTGAGTGTAAATATCCCTGGGAGAGGAAGCATATTAAATTATCAAACATTTAACAACTTGCTATAATTGCTTTGATCGGTTTCTGTCGTGAGAACATGAATTGACGGAAAGAAGCTAATGAAAGTGCAGGGATAGTGGGCTTGAGGGACACCACCACCAGGAAGAAAGGACGAAGGAAGACTGAGGGTACCTAGGACTGGCAGCTGGGAAGTCAGCCCTGCCAAGTGAGTTCATTGTTGCCTGCAATCTAGCTTTTCCAGCCTGATGGGGCAGAGGGAACATCTGTGCTGGGGCTATCAGAATCCCACAGGCACAGAAAATGTCATTTATTAGGAGTGAATTTGTAAATACAAAGAAAAGCAACTGGCACTGTGAGCCACCAGAGATTAGCTACAGTAATGAAGCTGCAAAGGCTTGCCTGAACACTGCTCTTATTGGTGGCAAAAACAGTCATTCAAAACAGCTTAAAAGCACTAGATGCTCATCCAAAACAACCAAAATAATAGAGTTCAGTTTATAATATGAGGTTTGTTTGGTCTTTTAAAAACAAATAGTTAGTACAATCGTGTATTAGACATTCAGACAATCCCCTGACTTATTCTAGCAAACTCTAGCAGAGATGGAAGTGGATAACTTCACTCATGTCAGATATAAACAGTTATATACACTTTCCTGGGAAATATAAATTAAATCACAATTTTATGCAAACTTATTTGTTTTAAAATAAGTTCCAAAGTGATTGGTTCAGCAAAGCCAAAAAATTACTAGCACAAGCACCATCACCACTATTTATCATTTCTTTTTGTTAACTTTAAAATGTTAACTTTTATATAAGGCATATGTGTTCTAATCTTATATGCTACATATTGATTCTGTAGCTGGGTAAGTGAAAGCAAAGACAGACGCTTTAACTTCACAGTTTGTTTTCTCATCATTAAAAAGGAAACTTTTGGTGTCTTCTTTAAGTTTTCACAATCTATGATGCAAAATTTAAGCATTTGGAAAAATAGGCATGATTTTCTCAACTTCAAGTTTCACCTACATTGTTTTCCCTCTTCATGTAGCATTCTATTTTTTCCATAATTTGAGATATAATAAAAATTTGATATTCTTTAATTTCCCAGTAAGTTGTCTCTGCATACTATGGTAGAATAGTTTGGAACTTCCTTTATGAAATGTGTATAAGGTGTCAATAAAAGCCCTACCATTTCTATTACTTAATTCTATTAAGATATGCATATATATGAATATATGAGGTATAATTATATAAATACTATAAATGCATACATAATGCTTCATTAGTATTATGTATATACCATATATATAATTATCAAATTTTTAATTATGTATTTAATGTATCAGGAAGGAATATATATATTCTTATGAGTTGAAATTTAGGAAGCACTTTTCCAGGATATTCCTTAACATGGTTTCTTAAACTTTAGTCATTTACAAACCACCTTATAATTGCTACTGTAGCGGAATACCTCCTATATTACTATTTACTTCATATGTTTCTTTAAAATAACTCAGGATCAATACCACTACTCACTCTAATCTTGTCCTAAGCAGAAATATTCATGAAATCACAAGTTGATGGGCAGGTTATACCAACCCACACTAAAATAAACATGGAATTAAAAGAAAAAAAGTAAGGATTTGTCCACATGCTACCTAAAATTATCTCACAATTTCTTGAGTGTGTGTACACTACACATTGGGAAACAGAGAGTTTTGCATACAGATTAATTAAGAGCATCAAGTTTGGAGTCAACTGCCCAAGTTTAAATTCTAACCCTACTGATCAGCTATGTGACTTTCACAATCCACAGTTTCCTCATTAGTAAAATGAGGATAATAAATTTTTTACTTCACAGGGTTCTTGTGAAAATTGAGAAAACATTTTTCAAAAATCAGAGTAGTTTTACATAGTTCTTAACACAATGTTTTTATGCTAACTTTTACTGGATATGAAATAATTATTACATGCGTGTTTGTACCCACTGATTTTTTTCCCATGCAAGAGGTGCTCCAATATTAACTGTTAGGTGGGGACTGAAACCTGGATTATTTGATCCAAATCCATGTTCCTAATAGAGTCGCAGAAGCTTCTAAAAAAGTCTAAAATCACTTACCTGAGTAGTTTATTTCCCGGGAGACTGTAACTTATTGTTTTCGGCATACATTAGTCTATTGAAACTTTAATTCAAATATTTATTGAGTGGCTACTGTGCACAAGATAGAAGATATTAAGGGGATACAAAGATGAATCAGGCAGAGCTTTCCCTAGGAGAGTTAACAGATAACATTCATATCATTAGCATGTGGCAAGTGCCACAGGAGAGGTCCACAAGGGACGAGTTGCAGGAGTTCTATGAAGGACAAGGCGATTTCTAGTTCACAGAATCTGGGAAGACCTTAGCATTTCACCAGAAAGTTTAAGGTGCCAGACACTCTGCAAATCTTATGTGCATTGTCTCATTTACTTCTGACCACACACATATAAGTTTCCCTCTCTGCAATGGCAGTACTGATGTGTAGCCTTATTTTAATAGTAAAGTGAAGTTTGATCCCAGGTCCAACATTACAACATGCCATTTTTTAATATTATTTAATTATCCACTATAAAAATGAAAAAAAGTTATATGTAGAGGCTTGGAATTATTGTTTTTTGTGTGTTTGATCTCACTTGCCAACTTGCCATTTAAATGCTATTTACTCTAGTAATTTATTCTTTTGAAAATTAAATACTGCATTGATGTCTCATGAGAATTGGCAGAGCTTCCAAAACTACTTAGCATCTTCCCCCTGAAGCAGCTTAAACATTAGAAGAATGTGTTTAATTAAGTGCAGAATAATTATATTTCTGAATATTTAAATAAGAATTCAAAACAGCCAAAATTAATATTCTTAGCCTGTGCTTAGTGACACACTTTAAATTTCACATTTTCCTGATCATTTAAATTTCAGCCTTTTGTACATCTTCACCCATTGGAAGAATTCTCTTGATCAGAGAGGAGGCATATTCACGCAGGCTTCAGGTTTTGGTGTAGAGATGACACAATTATCCAGTGTTTGCCAAATACACACAATTTTGAAGTAATATGTGACATTGTTATGTAGACTGATTTTTGAGGATGGAATTGTCTCCAAATTGTCAAAATCCGTTTCAACGTAATCTCCTTTTTCCTTTCCTGTTGTAACTGTGGTTGATGTTGCCCTGAGCAGAGAGTCTGGTGAGCTTTGGAAAACCTGTCAGGTGAGCAAGCTTAATTAGCCCAGAATAGTTTTTTAGCTTTCCAAAATCCAAGCCCTAAAGACAGATATGATTAAAGTCTATAAAAAATAAAAATGTACTTAAAATGCTATTTTGAGGCTCATTAAACTTGAATTAGTCAACATCTATTTCTGGGGGTAGAATCAATTTGCATTTATTGAATGGTTCTCTTTGGCCACTTACTATGTGCATGACATTAAGTAACTTGTATCAAAAACAAAATAATTAAAATATGTAGTGAAAAAACTATATTTAAAAAAATGAAAGTGAAAATAATTAGAATTCTACCTCTGGTGATTTGTTTCTTATGACAAAATTATATCCACAACTGTTGATGTTGATAACTTTTTTTTTCAGGGAACATCTTATATATTGAACAAAGTAAACAACCACAACAACTTGTGTATGGGTGGTCTATTGTTTCCAGTTTAAAGAGACCATAGTCAAATCCTAATGCCAAATAAATTAAATTAAGATGATATAGAACAACTAACATTTTATTTTTCATCTGAAAGGGATACAAAGAAATTGCCTATTCTCCTTTGCCAGTTATTTAAAAATATTTCTTCAAGGCTCTGGCAGAAATGTGGAGGATGTTCCTCAACTCTCAGACAGATCTGGCTAACTTACCCTTTTTCTAGTTTGATAGCACTAAATAAAGGGATGTGTTTGAACAAAATTTTGGAAACTTGCTGATGAAAGAAGTGAAGTGTATCAGGCCTAAGTGTTCTGGTTGTAGTTATACAATACCTTAGGCCAGCAAACTTCGTCCATAAAGGGACAGAAAGTAAACATTTTAGGCATTGAGGGCCACTTGGTCTTTGTCTCAACTGTTCAACTTTGCCCTCATAGTGCTAAGCAGCCCTAGACAATACATTAAAAAGTGGGTGTGGCTGTGTTGCCATGACACATTAATTTGAAAACAGGTGGCAGGTCAGATTTGGCCCAGGGGCTATAGTTTTTTGAGCCCCGATATAGTGTGATGCCAAGAAGTGAATGTGGTCAACGAGGAGTATTTTCCATCAGTTATTAAAGCAAGGCTGTGTTCTACACAGCTTTAACTTCATGCATACAAAGCTGTGACTGAAAGAATCAGGGAAATTTCCAGAAGGTCTGATAGGATTCACATGTCTTTTGGTGACCTAAATGAATACATCTCACCTGTCATTGGATAATGATGCTGAACTCCTTATTGAATATCCTGTCTGTACTGAATTCTTTCTGTGCCATTTATAAAAGCTAAACTTGTTTCATTTTCCCAGGTGGTGTCTATTCTTGGTCCCTTTGTGAAACTGTATCAGAAATGAGCATTTTAAAAATAGAAATTTATGGGGTGCACATGCAATTTTGTTATGGGCCTAATGGTCAAGTCAGGGCTTTTGAGGTATCCATCACCCAAATAACATATATTGTACTCATTAAGTAATTTCTCATCATTTCACCCCTTCCCACTCTCTCACTCTTCTGCGTCTCCATTGTTTTTCATTCCATTCTCTGTGTCCATGTGTTCAGTTTTTATTAGCACCGACTTAAGGGTAAGAACATGACCTATTTGTCTCTCGGTGTCTGGCTTGTGAAATGGGTTTTTGTGCAGCAATACTTGCAACTTAATAGAGACTGTCAAAATAGCATCTCAGTATCTCCTTTACCAGAAGATGTCAGTCAGTTATGTTGCTGCATAGCTATGCTTGGTAGGTTGAACACACTTCAAAGTGGCAAAGCTTAGTGGACAATATAGCGTTAAATTCCCTCATTAAAAGAGAGCAACTGCAATAAATTGCTGAAGAAATGCTCTGGTGTCCACAGGTATTAGGGCTGCAATTCCTTCCCAAGGAGTATGGTCTGAGTAGCTTCAACTGAGGTCTTCTAGTAAGAGATTATTCAGTCTCCACTCCCAAATTATCCACTCTTGGATCTCAGGATGAAGAGCTTCCCCGTGATTTCTATGTTAGCCATGTACAGGGATTTCAGTGTCTTAGCGGGAATATTGGAATTTGACTGTTTCACTCTCCAGGGTCTATTGCAAAAACCAAATTATGAGGGATATGATATATATACACGCAGAAAGGAGTATTCTGAGGTCATGCTGAGTTGAGACATGTCCAAAGTAAGCCAAGAATGTGATGCCAGAAAATGGAAACAGAAGAAATTCACAGTTGAGCGTAGGTAAAGCAGTAACAGGAAAGACAACAGCATGTGTCAAAGCAGGATGGAAATAAAATCCCAACTGGATGGTTACTGTAATCAATGGACAACAGATTGTAATGCCTTGAAGGGTAAAGAGCATCCATGATTTTGTCATCAAAGAGGAATTTATGTATGATTTTCCCTTTCTATCCAATATTCTGCCTTTCCTATATTAGTGGGCATAAGGATTAAGAATCAAAAAATTGGGGGAGGGGTAGTTTAAGATAAAATAACAGTCCTCTAGCTTTGTTCTTATAGACTTCCAAATATAATGCACAATCCAAATTTATAAACACATTAAGAGGACTTATATTGGGTTGTCAACTTATCATTTTTCTCAGTAAGAACATTAACAACCACCATAAACTTATATTATGATTTCAAATAAATAATATTCCATTGTAAAAATATAGAAAAGATAAGATTAAGAAAGTATTTTTAAGTAAATATATCACATTGAAAGAAAAATTTTTATTTTACCCAGGAATGATGAAAACTGACATTTGCCTATTAACCAATGTTTGAGCAACAGTAACCAAATCTAAATGCTTCCAATATTTGACTAGCTTTAAGAAACTCCCTGCAAAATGATTTGCCAGCCTATGCTTGAATTTCTCCAGTTATGGAAATTCTGAACCACTTGAATTGTCTCATTTATTCTTAGACTTTGAAAAGCATTTCTACTTTACACTGCAATTGTCTTCCTGTAACTGTGTTATTAGTTTTTATCTTCGTTCTCAGGCTGCTATAACAAAGTACTACAGACTGGGTGACTTAAATAAGAGGAAATTTATTTTCTCTTAGTTCTGGAAGCTGGAAATTTCAAGATCAAGGTGGTATCCAATTCAATTTCTGGTGAGAGCTCTCTTCCTGGCTTGTAGAGGGCCTGTTTCTCACTTTGTCCTTATATAGTAGATGGACAGAGAGATTGTTGGTGTCTCTTCCTCTTCT
>RJWJ010046096.1:0-11461 GCA_004363605.1 Indri indri | reverse complement strand
TACAAAAAAAGTTTTGTACTTTTTGAAAGGAAGATATCTATCAAGATAATCTTACACATCAAACATTAATAGGTGAAAAAATACATAATTCTGCAAATGATTACCATAGATCTATTTGATAAAATTCATTAGCCATTCCTAAAAAGAAAAAAAAAAACCTCCAAGAAAATTAGGAATAAAATGCCGTTGTGGGTCCCAGGAGTCAGAGGAGGAGTTGGTGTGGGCGGGTTCATCTGCTGCTACAGAAAGGCTGGTTTCTCCACCTGCCCAGACTGTATTCTACCTGAGGTGCCACCTGCCAGTGAGGACAAGTCTGGAGACCTTCTGCACCAATGGAATGCGGCCCAATGCCAAGACCTACTACTGACCTCTACTTCAAGAGCCAGCAGAGTTAGCAGTCTTGCTCATCAACTACTTCTGCTCCGAGGGTCGGTGCTTCAGTCTTCCCAGCCAGGCCGTCCACACCTCCTCAGCCAGGGGCTGGAGCATTTTACAGGTCCTTTTGGAGCACCGTCTTTCCTTTTCCTCCCTCTAGCAGAAGGGGGTTTTCAGGGGCTTGGCTAGCCAGAGTTCCTCAACCTTGGCACTACTGACATTTTGGGCCAGATACTTTGTTGTGGGGAGTTGTTGATCCATTATAGAAAATTTAACAGCATCCCTGGCCTTTACCAGTAGATGCCTGCACCTCCCACTCTCTCAACATGCTTCCACTAAGTTGTGACAACCAAAAATGTCTCTAGACATTGCCAAATGTTCCCTGGTAGACAAAATCACCCCAGTCAAGAACTGCTAGGTTAGAGGACAATGTCATGACTATGTTTGTCATAATTTATGGTTTTATATGACTGCATTTACTAATATAGTCTCAGCTGGGGCAGGACAGAAAGAGAAACTACCTGTATTAAAGCTGCTATTAAAAAATACCATAGGCTGGGTTCAGTGGCTCATACCTGTAACCCCAGCACTTTGGGAGGCCAAGGCGGGAGCATTGCTTGAGCCCAGGAGTTTGAAACCAGCCTGGGCAACATAGTGAAACTTCCTTTCTACAAAAGTTTAGGAAGAAAAATTAGCTGAGCATGGGGGTGCACACCTGTAGTTCCAGCTACTTGAGAGGCTGAGGCAGGAGGATTGCTTGAGCCCAGGAGTTGGAGGTTGCAGTGAGCTATGAATGTTCCACTGCACTCCAGCCTGTGTGACAAAGCAAGACTCTGTCTCTATAAACAAATAAAACAAAACAAAACACCCATACATTGGGTGGCTTAAACAACAGAAATCTATTTTTTCACAGTTCTGGAAGCTAGAAGTCAGAGATCAGTATGCCAGCATGGTTGGATTCTGGTGAAGCCTCTCTTCCTGGTTTGTAGACAGCCACCTTCGCATAGAGAAGAGAGAGAGAGCTCTGGTGTCTCTTCCTCTTCTTATAAGGGCATCAGTTTTATCAGAGTGTTCCACCCTTATGACCTCATTTAACCTTAATCATCTCCTTAAAGGCTCTATCTCCAATACAGTCACATGGGGGTTAGAGCTTCAACATAATGAACTTTGGGGGGACATAATTTAGTCTATAGCACTATCTAAATGAAATTTTTAAAAAATTCTCTACTTAGACCCAACAACTACATTATACTCAGCAGCCATTTTTAATTATATCAGTAACAACACAGGAATTCCTGCTTTTATCACAATTCAACACATTTTAGAAATTGATAAGACTAGAAAATAAAAGAAGCCATTTCAATATATGAAATAAAAAGATAATACTATCTTTATTTGTAGTTGGCAGATTATGTACTTAGAAAATACAAGATATTCTGCTAAAAATTTATTGGAGTTAGAGAATTTAGTAACGTGGCTGCCGAGACACAAAGTTAATAGCTTTTCTTTCTATTAATATTATGCAATTAGAAATTGGAATGGGAAAATATCCCATTCATAAGTACAATAAAAAAGATAAATTACCCAAAATAAATCTAAGAAAACAAATTAGATCCAAATGAAGAAAATCACATTTTATTGAAAGACATAAAATAAGACCTGAAAAATGGAGAGGTGATCTCTCCTATATTAATATACAAATTTATTGCAGCTCTAATCAGAATCCCAACAGGTTTTTTTTTTTTTTTTTGCAAACTGGTCAAATATCTCTAAAATTCATATGGAAAAAGAATGTGTAATAACTTTCCAATTAAAAAATTACCAAGGGTAGACTTACTTTATCGGATATCAAAATTACTATAAGTCTACTATGATCAAAACACTATGTGTTAGCATAATAACAGACAAATAGATAATTAGTATACAATGAAATCCAAAATGAATACAATAAATGATGAAGTTGACATTTTGATTCAATAGAAAAAATATTTTTTCTCTTACATGATGTTAGCGTAACTGTTTAGCTATCTGAAGAAACATAAAAGTATACTACATTGGCTAAAGATAGTAAGTATAAAAATTCCAAGGCAAAACTATCAGAGGAAAAATTGAGGCTTAAAAAAAAAAACCTTGAACATTTTAAAGCAAGACAGTAAAGTCTTGAAAACATATACAAAAAGCATATTGGTTATATTAAATTAACACATTTCTATCCAGCAAACAGAAGTTATTGCCATTGTCCAGGTGAGAGGTGAAATTACCACAATACTGAAGGCAGTGGAGATGATGAGAAGTAGATAGACTTAATATATATTTAAAAATGCCAATAACAGGATTTTCAAATGGATTTGATGTGGGTTTAAAAATGAAAAGAAAGTAGGATTGGATCCAGATTTTGTGAGATCATTTTTAAGAAAAAATACAAAATTATTCACACCAAATTAAATACAAAAGTATTTCTTTAGAATGAGAAAAGAAGCCACAACAAATGACAAATTTAAAATACTACCAAATACTATAAACACTACCAAATTTAAAAAAAAAAGACATACTATTTTCAATCAAGCAACTGCTTTACATGTTTTGACTGTAAACTCTTTGGTACCATTTTTTATATGACAATGATTTTATATGATTATTTTCAAAATAAAGAATAAAAGATAATTCAGTCTTTGAGCATGGGTGATCAAAATTAATTAATTAATTAATTTATTTATTTATCTATTTTTCAGAGTTGGGTCTCTGTCACCCAGGGTGAAGTGTAATGATGTAATCATAGCTTGCTGCAACTTTGAACACCTGGGCTCAAGTGATCCTCCTGCCTCAGCCTCCCAAGTAGCCAGGACTACAGGTGCACAATACCATGCCTGACTAATTTTTTAAAATTTTTATAGAGACAGGGTCTCACTACATTGCCCAGGCTGGTCTTGAACTCCTGGGCTAAAGTGATCCTCCTGCCTTGGCCTCCCAAAGTGCTGGAATTATAGGCCACCTTGCCTGGCCAAATTTTATTTTTTTATTAATGAGAATTGGAAACATAAAACATGTGACATCTCACATAGATGCACTATTAGTAGTACAGCTGTTAAGTTTGTGGTCTACATATAAAATTTTTGACAAATTCTGTTTTTACAATTTTCACCAACTGTATTGGTGGCAAGACAACTTCTGTTTTGACTAGGTACCACTATGTCTCCAATAATCCAATATTGAGTTAAATAATGCTCCATTATTTAGCGAAATAAATGCTAAATATTACATGCCTGATAATTGGAAGACTTTTCCACAGATTAACTTCTGGCTCTTTAAACTTCAAGTTTTATTTCTCTTCTCTATTTAGTACTGAGTGAGATTGGTCATGGCAACCACAGGCCCTGAACCTTTGTGTCACAAAGCTGGATGAGTCAGCATGGTGGGTAGTTAGGAACTTTCCCTGAAGCCACCCTATATAAGAATCATTAGCAATAATTTAACAGCATACAGAAGTATCTGTGGACAGCGTAAGTTTGTCCCACTAAATCCAAGCTAAAATTATCCCTAACACAAATTCCTCCTAGCTAGATCTCAAAAGTACCTGGAGAAATGACCCAAATGGGAATGTGATGGAGGGGAAGCCATAGAAAAGAGAAGTACAGTCTTAACTAATTATAGCTAAAATACGTAACTTTTGCAAATTTTACAAAAACATGTGACCACGTGAATACATTTAAGTTCTAGGGTCCTGCAAGTGACAGACACTGAAACTTAAACTTCATTAATTCTTGGTAAATTCGCTTCTGGTTGACAGAGGGAAGAATAATATTTTATTCCCAGATTTCTGGCTTAAATAACTCAAATCAAACTCTTATTTGAGATTCATGCCATTTACCTAGAAAATCAGGTGTCTGGGTAGTACCACAAAAAAGAATCCTGCCACAACAAGCTGCCTGACCTAGGAAGCTTTTTCTCTGTGGGCCAGAGACTCCCTTCCTCTGTGTAGAGGCATCAGATAGCCTGGTCTGGGCAAACATTTTCTGCCTCTTCAGGCAGCACCATCACAGGAATGAGATAAACCAAACAGATAAAAATAAGACCATTAAAACTTTGAAAATTAAATTACCATTGGAACCACAACCCTCAAAAGTAGTCCAGGATATGTGCGCTAAACTTAAACAGTGAGCCTGGCTGCTAAAATAAAAGGTTTAAATAGGATCCAGATTATCCTAACATAATAGCCAAATTTCAGGCTGCAATTAAAAAAAAATCACCTGTTATACCAAGAACTAGGAAAATTACAACTTGAATGAAAAAGACAATAAATTGACACCAACACCGTGATGAATCAGATACTGGAATTAACTGACAAGGATTTTAAGCAGTCATCATAAAAATGTTTCAGCAAAAAATCACAACTCTGTTGAAACACAAGAAACAATGTAAAATCAGAGAAAAGAAACAGAAGTTATAAAAAACAAAATGGCATGGAAAATATAAAACTGAAAATAAAATAATAGAAGTAAAAACTTCCTGGAGTCTCAATAGTAAAGTGGAGATGACAGAGATAGAATCAATGAACTTAAGGACAGATCAATAGAATCTACCCAAACTAAACAACAGAAAGACAATAGATGGGGGGAAAAAATAAACAAACCACCGAACAGACATTCAGAGAAATTTGGGACAATAATGAAAAATTCAACATTTGTATTATTGGATTCACAGAAGGATAAAAGGAAAAATGGACTGAAAGAATGTTTGAAGAAATAGTGGTTAACCTTCCAAATTTGGTTAAAAAAATGAAAACAAAAACACTACAGATTTAAGAAGCTGAGCAACCCCCAAATAGGATAAATTCAAAGTAATTCATGCCTAGACATATAATTAAGCTTCTGAAAAATAAAGACAAAAAAAAAAAAAATCTTGAAAGCAGGCAGAGAGAAACAATATATTACCTACAGTGGAGCACCAATTTGAATGACAGTGGATTTCTTACCTGAAATCGTGTTGGCCAGAAGAACTCGACACAACATTTTCAAGCACTGAAAGAAAACAGTTGTCAATATCAAATTTTATATCCACCAAAGCTATCCCTTAGGAATGAAGGGAAAATAAAAACATTTGCAGATGAAACAAAACCAGAAGAATTTGTGTCTGGCAAACCTACTCTTCAAGAATGGCTAAAGAATTTTCTTAAAACAGAAAAAAAAAATGATTCAGTTTTGAGCATCAAGAAAAAAGAAAGAACAATGGAAAGAACAGAGATATGGGTACATGTAATAGATTATCCCCCTCATGAGTTTTGTAAATTATATTTGATGATTGAAACAAATACTACGTAATATCATCTTATACCCAAGACAATGCTATATTGAAGTGGAGAAGGAAAAAAGAACTAAATAGAAGAAAGGTTTTTACACATCACTCAAAGTAATAAAATGTTGATACAAGTAGACTGTCATAAGTCACATAGATATTTTTAATACCCAGATCAATCACTATGAAAACTATACCAAGAGATACACTAAAAAGCACTATAAATTAATCAGGATAGACTACTAAAAATGTTTAAGTAATCTGTAGGAAGTCATAAAAAAGAATTAGAGGAATGTGAGCCACAGGCAACAAATAGACAACCAATGGCAAATTAACCTATATGCAAGTGGGCTAAATATGCCAATTAAAAGTGGATAAAAATATAACCCAGTTATTTGCTGTTTATAAGAAACTGACTTAAAATTCAACAACATAGGTTGAAAGTAAAAGGCTGAAAAAATATACCAGTCAAATATTAATTTTAAGAAAGCAGGAATAGCTATATTAATATCAGATAAAGCAAACTTCAGAGCAAAGAATATTACTAGAAGCACAGAAGCACATTCATAACAATGAAAGGATCAATCCCCCAGAAAGGCAAAACAATCCTAATGTGTATATAACAAACAACAGAACCTCGAACATACATGAAACAGAAATCAAAACAGCTGAAAAAGAAATAGACAAATTCATAGTTAGAGTTGGGTCTTTAATACTCCATCTCAGCATGTCATGTGAGAATAGACAGCAAAACAGCAAAGAGATAGAAGATCTGAACGACTCAATTAACCGACAGAAAATCTATGTAATAGTCCACCCAACAACAGAAAAATGGACATTTTTTCAAGCTCCCATGGAACATTTACCAAAATGGACCATAAAACAAAGCTCAAGAAATTTAAAATCATTAAAATCATACAAAATGTGTTCTCTGATCATATGGAATCAAAGTAGAAATCAATAACAGAAAAGATAAGAGGAAAATCTCCAAACACTTGAAAATTAAATAACATCTCACATGGTCACTTAACACTGCCAAACAAACCTACCCCAAATTCTCTAGTAAACTTAGTTTTCCATTGCCTATGTGGATAATTTGAAATCTCCAACATCCTCTTCCCCTCACCTTGCTCTAAGCTGATAACATACCTGCATATTTTATACAAAAATAATTTCACTCCAATAAGAACTACTTCATCATCCAACCAGATAGCCCATCAACCTGCTCGTATCTGTGCACATCTACTGGCCTTTCTTCTAGTTATAAGAGAAGGGGCACTCTTCCTGTCTTAGCCCAACCTCTCCACTTACCTTCTTTTTTTGAAGGACATTTTGCTGCTGTGTTTTCTTTATTTAGTGCATTATTAATTTCTCCCTTTCTGCTGGTTCCTGCCTCTCTAAACTCAAGCATGCTTTGAGACTACCCAGCAAAACAACCAACCAACCAAAAAAGCAAGCAAACCAAAACCTTCCTTTTGCCTATGTCTGTGCTCTCCTTCAGAGAATAATGGTACATTGCCTATATTCACTGTCTCTACTCCTTCATCTCCCATTTCCTCCTCAAAATCATTCTAATTGGGCATTTCTCCATACCTTTCTGATAAAATGGACCTTATCTCCTCAATGATGTCATTTTGCTAATGCTAATGGTCACTTCTCTGAGATGATCTTACGTTAGTTCTTAACATTTGACACGATGCATTATTCCCTCCTTCTTGACACAGATTCTTCAACTAGTTTCCAGGATAGCATGCATCCCTGACTTTTCTCTCATCTCTTTGGCTGCTTTACCTCAAACTTCTTCAGATGCTCCCCCAGACCTCTAAATGTTTTGGAGACCCAAGTTCCTCTCCTTGGCGCTCTCCTCACCTCTGTGATCTCATGTGAGTAACTTCAGCTTGTCCCAGAGCTTTAAGTACCTTCTTTAGCAGATAACCCAAATTTCTCTCTCTAGCCTAGCCTTCTCTTTTGAGTTCCAAGCTCCTATGTTCTACTTGATATTTCAGTTTGGATGTCCAGTAGAAAACTTTGAAAACAAACATAGCCAAATACTGGTTTTTATCTGTTCCAAAGTCCACCACCTCACACTAAACATATTTACTATCTACCTAGTTACTCAAAATAAATTATAGGTTTTGGAATCCTTGATTCTTCTTTTTCTCAGCCTATATCCAATCCATTAATAAATATTGTTGGTTCTACTTTCCCTGTGTCTTGAATCTGTTCAAATACTACCATCTCCACAGCTGTGCCTTAGTCCACACCGCCTACTCATCTCACATTCACTTAACAATTGACTTTCTGAATTCACTTAAAACTGAGACATGGCTGGCAGGTAATTTTAAAACAGTAATACCTTACCCTTCTCCAGGGTCACATAATATATATGAGTTTTTATTTTTAATTTTGGTCTTAAAAGATATTTTAGGGAGAAACTACCTCAGATGTCATTTTAGACTGGAAATGTCTGAACTCACAATGCAAAAAGGCAAACCAAAAGCAGAAGGAAGAATGGATAACCAGTGGTGAATTTAAAATACTTGCATGAGTCTTCAAGATTAATTTAACGTATAAACCCTCGTGGAACTAAACTGTGTGTAAAATAATAAGGCAAAAAGAAGGGGATTTAAAAAGTTATATTCATAAGCAAGAAAAACAAACAGGAAGGGGTAGGCCCTCTGCTTGAGACAGATGGTGATAACAGACGACAAAAACAAAGCAAGACCACTCGTTCATGTTCTGCCTGTCTTCTATATCAAAGAAAATGCTCTTTATGCTGGAGAGCATAGAGCAAGCGGCTTTAGGAGGGAACTGATGTCAAAGATGGAACATCAAGTGCCCTGGCTCACATGAACTCCACTGTAGGGTTGGAGCGAACCAGGGAATGAGGCTTTTGAATCAGCAAAGTGTTACCACTGAAGAATGGTGGCAAAAGGGGTAGGTGCCGCAGGACTGGAGAGAAGCAAATACAGTGCAAATTTTTAACAAGGGAAAAAGGTAAATTCTGCACATATAGATCAGCGAGCCTGACATTAATCCCTGTGCAAAATTATAGAGTGGATTATTAAAATGGATGGTTTTTCAAACAGTGCAAAATGAAAACATGCAAATTCTTACAAAGGGAAGTGGTATTTATTCACCAAGACCCAGCATGGGCTCCTTAAAATTAAGCTGTACCAAACTAACCTCACTTTCTTTTGGGTAGGTTAACTACTAGTCTTAAGAAAAGCTAATAGTTCTTAAGCATTTTTTTTGATGTTAGACTCTAGGTTAAGTGCTTTACATGCATTTTCTCATTTAATCTTAGGTATTATTTCTCCCCATTTTATAGCTCAGGAACTGTTTAGATCAGTAACTAGCCCAATACCACACAGCTAAAAATTCGGAAACATTTATTTCAGCACAGGTAGTCACATTTCAGAATCCACAGTCTTAATCTCAATGTGGTAATGCCACCAACAAGTACAGAATGGATAAATCCCAAGAATGTTACTGAAAGTGTACACCTGAATTATGTCCACAGTAGTAAGATAGAAAAAGGTGAACTAGACAATGGTACACTTAGGGTGGTCCATAAATGATAGAATGGCCATTTTCAAAGATTAGTGATTGTCATTGTCTATTTAGAAAGAGATCACTAGTGATCTTATCTCAGAACCTCATTTTTTCTTTCTTTCTTTCTTTTTTTTTTTTGAGACAGAGTCTCACTCTGTTACCTGGGCTAGAGTTCAGTGGCATCATCATAGCTCACAGCAAACTCAAACTCCTGGCCTCAAGCAATCCTCCCTCCCAGCCTCCTAAAGTGCTGGGAATACCGGCATGAGCCACTGCACCGGGCCCAGAACCTCATTCTTGACTTATTGCCGGTTAACATTTTCATAAAAAATTGGGCTAAATACATAAATGATATGTTACCAAATTCGTGAGTGGCCTAAAATCTGCTTAGCCAGTATCTGATGACAGAATAGGATTCCCAAAAGAGCTTAGCACATATGGAATAAAATAAGATGGAGCTTATTAGGCATAAATGTAAAAACTATCACTTAGGGTTTTAGAAATCAACCTAATATCACGTGGTGAAAAAATGAGAGCTAATAACAGTTCATGTTGTCAGGACAGACTCAGCGGTACCACTGGCCCATGGCAAAACATTTCACCAGCACAAAAAAGTTAAATAAAGAAGCTAAATACTAGGTCCTTGAACTGACACTTTATTGAAAGTCTCCAAGGCCACAGGTAGAAAAATCAATGCTAATGGGTAAGTCCAGAGAGTTAAAACAGGGGAAAATCCTAGAGAACAAGCAACCAGGAAGCCTAGTATTTGTAAGAATTTAATGTAGGAAAGAGAGAAAAAGACCAAGAAAAAATCACACTCTTTTATTCTTTCTTTTCTCACACATACAGTATCTTTTCTCTCCCCTTGTACATGTGTAGCAAAAGGCCTCCCATTACTGAGGGCTTTCATTATTTCCTTACCTGTATGTACTATAAGCAGGCCCTCAACTGACTTTTGTAGCACATAATATTTTTTGATTAATTTTGTTATTTTAATGTTTTTTAAAAGTGAAATATTTTTTGCTTTTTTAAAAAAATTGTTTCACATGCGTAGTATTTTAGAGGATTTTAGTCTTAACTATACATGTGTCCCCTGAGGTTAAGGGAAGCCCACTTTCAGTGTATGATAGCCACACCGCACTGAAGCTTTCTTTCTGTATAGTTCCTGTAGGTGTTTTGGGAAGTATGTATAGCAGCTCAAAGGAGCTTTGAATCATGTGAAAACTATATTTGGTAGAAATATGAGTAAAGATTATGATGCGGCTACCAAATAAGCTAAGGTGACGATACTGCATTAGCAAAATTACAATATATAGAAAGAGGAACCCATTATCACTTTTTACATACACTTGAGTCCACACACGGACTAACACTTTGTTCTGACATTTTAAGAGGATGAATAGACGCACACTTGTATTTCTGGAGGAAACCTGGTCCATGAAGCAATTTGGAGTCATGTAATATAAGAAACTCTTGAAGAAATTGGCATGTTTCTTCTTTCCTGGAGAAGATATTCATCACTATTTATCACACTGTAAAAGTGATGGGAGTAATAGTAACTTAAAAGATCAAATGGAAAAATGTGAATTTTACCAGTGGGGATGGAGTGTAGTAGCTGAAAGCATAGGTTCTGAAGTGAGACTTCCTAGGTGTCTAGCCCAGGTCTGCTACTTACTAGCTATTTAGCCTTACATAAGTTACTTAACGGCTCTGTGCCACAGTTTCTCCATCTTTAAAATGATCAAAGAAATAGTACATGTCCTTAGGATTAAATGAATTAAGCTGAGAAACACAGAGACCATCGGTTGGCACATGTTAAGCAGTGGATGCATTTTAGTTATTAAAAAAGCACAATAGAAAATTTTCTCTTGTTAGATAACAGTAAACTAATGGTTACACTTGTGTTGGTGGTTCAATTAGGAAAGAAAGCGATGGGGAAAGAAAGAAAGAGGAGTAATGGTTGGTTCTGAGAATTTGAGTTTGCTTGTGCATATCATGGAATAAATCTAGCTGAAGAAAATGCATTATAATTACTAGAATTAGGAAATCTTAAAACATCTAGTAAGTCTCTCTAACCCAGCAAGATCAAACACAAACTGATTGCTATTTGATTTTAAGAAATTGGATTGTCAAGAAGATAAGTAACCTACCAAGCCTGGGCAAACTTCTTGGGCTTTGCATAAAAAGCCAAGATAATAAAACCTGTTGAGAATATCCTATCACAATTACTATGAAAGTT
>RJWJ010046095.1:0-11520 GCA_004363605.1 Indri indri | reverse complement strand
GAAGAGGTTAGTGTGTTTACCTTCAGGTGCTTGGTCATAAAGATACAAACCCATATACATGTACAACATGCACTTCTTAGAAATTTAATAAGGGGACATTGAAAACATATTGAACATAGAATTACTGGACACTAATGTACTCCTCTACTGTACAGCAAAGAGCTAGTGTTTGTAAGCAGTAAGATAACTAATATATGTCTTAAATTTACATACCACATTCATAATTTGATCTTATTTGATCCTGTCAACAAAGCTAATAATATAATGTAGGAATTAGTATTGTTACATAATACAATATTATTATATCTCCATGTTACATAATAAGTCCAAGGTCAAAAGGATTGATTTATCAGTGGCCACACACCTGGTACTACAGAACCTTGATTCAATTTTTTTTATTTCACTTTGAATCTCTCTACCATATTAGTTGTTCTAAATCATGGGTGCAAATTAGAATCATTTAGGGCACTTTAGAAAAAAACATTCTTGCCTGCCCAACTCTCTAACTGAAATACACTTTCAGAGTGTAGAAATTGGGTATGGTTAGTAAAAATAATAACCAATTAAACATATAATTGTAATGTAGCAGTCAGCTTTGAAAACCAATGTTCTAGCAGTTTGGTTCTCAATAAATCTGGCCTAATGAATGAAGGTGGGGTAAGAGGAGGAGAATGCTAATTTATGGAACAAACCTCTTACCCGCTGTCATACTGAAACATAGCTAAGGCTCTGTCACAAGTGAGAGAGCAGAGCCAAGGCAGTGTGTTAGCCCTGAGAGGAGAAGCAGTATGTTTGTCCATAGGAGGTAGATTTTATTATTAAGGTATTGGTTATATTTGGTAAAAAATAAATAAATATTTAATAAAACGAAAACAATTGTTCTTTCAAAAACTGAAACGCTCACTGGAATGATTTACTTCTGTCATCACTACTTGGGGGTTCTGAATTTTCCATCACCTTATCTTTCTGTTCTGCTTTGTATTTCCATTACTCTCTTCATTTTTCTTTGTGATTTTTCAAATAAATTCCTTGCTTTCAATTACATAGCATCGGCTTGCCCATGTTTAAAATTCTCTGTAAAGAGTCTTGAAATCTTGAGGGAAAACATGTGATAGCAGTCTAATCAATCAACCACAGAAGGTAGAGCTGTGTTGGGACACTATACTGAGTGCTAATAAGAGCCTTGAGTGCTCATTTGCCCAGACTGTGGTTTAAAATAATAAGAATAAGAAGAAGAAGACAGGTAATCCATTCTGTCAAGGCTACTACAAGTTCCCTCCTATCCTATTACTAGCCAATAAAACATTTCCTTTCTTTATCCAGAATGCATTATTTATACTGTTCTACATGTTGTTACAACATCTTTGGTCTAAAAGAGCATACATACTTTTGCTTTGAGGCATATTAAAAATTCAAATCTTGATTCTGTATCTCTTTCTATCCTACAATTCAGTGGTTTCATTCTTTCCTAGATGTGCTTGAATCAATCAATTTTAAGCATCTAAGAAAATCTTTGATGACTCTTATTTTGGGAAACCTAGAGTAGTTCCAGTACTCTGTATTAAAAGTAAGCTTAGCATATGTAGGTCAACAACGTTTGATGTACAAACTTTTTTGATAGTTTTCTGAGATCATAAAGTTATAATAAAGAAAGTCTTCTGGTTTAGAATGATTAGTAAATATTATCACCAACAACACCCAAACAAGAATTACATTTATGGGGCATTGTTTAGAAATTGTTGATTATAGAGGGGAAAAAAATCATTTGTACCTTAATTTCCTCCTCATACAACCATTACTTTATTAAATAAAGGATGATCAAATTCCTCTAGGTTTTAAATGACGACTTTATTTCATTATGAAATTTTCTTTAAAATTATCTTTTTTTCTATGTTTTTAATGTTTGAGGGGTTTTGGGTTTTTGTTTCATTTTATTTTCTTTATGTTGCTTTTGTCATCTTTAGTGCTATTCTCTTGACCAACAATATGTAGCAGCTTTCAACAGAGAATATATGTATATTTACCTTAAAGTACATTTCCAACTTGAAACGTTAACATTTAATTCCATATTCCTGTTTACATTAATAGTAAAAAATCCTATTAATTACTATTACATTTTCTCCCTGGAAATTTTACCCCCAGGGTAACGAGCATTTAGCAAATGACATGTTACTTTTCACATCTATGATTAAATATCAAATTCTTATTTCAGTAGGACTTCTGCCTAGGAAAGGACTGCTGACTAGACACCAATTAATGCAAGATTTCACTCATGACAAATTTTTTTGTAGTCTGAGGTTTAGAAAATAAAACTCAGTTTTGTGATTTACTTGCTTCAGATGGAAGAGAAACAGATTAAGGAAAATAAAAAAATCAACTTTTCAGTCATGTTATTTTTTAACAAAGTTTTCATCTCACATTCTAAATTGTGAAAACACATACTGGTAGTCATTCTTTTTAAGACCAATTATGTGAGTGCTGACCTGATACTGCCACTGGCCAGATATCGTGGGGAATAGGAGTGGCATCAAAGAAAAGGAACACATTTCTCTATACCATGCTGAGTGAAAAATGTGAAAATTTTTCCCAAGGTATTAGTCATTAAATTTAAAACTGTTGGTTTTCAGCAAAGATATATGTCAATGATCAAAACTTATTTATATTTGAATAATATTATCTATGATTCATAGGATTATGTGCATGTGTTAGAGTTTTCTTGTGTAATTTATAAAGTTTAACATGTATTAAAATTGTACATATGCCAAAGTATTTGCTTCATACGAATTTAATATATTTATATTTTAAAAAATTCAGTCAAGTTTCAGGTTTACTAAATGATGAATATTTCAAAATCAGTATATATAGTCTTAGTAAAGTCTGTATTTGAATTAACTTCTATCATTTCAAAGGTTATCTGTTTATGATAGTAGTTCAGCAGTAAGCATTGCATTTTTTCAAGATAATCTAATACAAGCAGATGTTTCATAATACAGTCCTCCCTGGGTATGTGCAGGGGATTGGTTCCCTCACAGATACCCAAATCTGAGAGGTATCAAGTCCTTTATATAAAATGTGTAGTATTTGCACATAACCTACACACATCTTCCCATATACATTAAATCATCTCTAGATTACTTATAATACCTAATATAATGCAAATGTTATGTAAATGGTTCTTATACTGTACTTTTATTGTTGTATTATTATTATTGATTCATTTAATATTTTTGATCCAAGTTTGGTTGATCCACAAATGTGAAATCCCCAGATAAAGAGGGCTGAGTGTACTACAAGCCATATTTTGATAAAATTATAAAAATCTAATAAGACATGGATTAGCTGCTGTATTTGTTTCCTAGGGCTGCCATAATGAAGTGACAATATCTTGGTTGCTTAAAACACCATAAATTTATTCTTTTACAGTTCGAGAGGCTAGACACCTAAAAGCAAGGTATTGATAGAGCAACGCTGTATCTTTAGGACAGAATCCTTTTTTATCTCTTCTAATTTTTGGCATTTGCAGGCAATCCTTGGCATTCCCTGATTTATAGATGCATCAAGCCAGTCACATGGCCATCTTCCCCCTGTGTGTCTTCACGTTGTCTTCCCTTTGTGCGTGTCTGTCTATGTTCCCAAAATTCTCATTTTATAAGAACACCTGCCGATATTGGATTAGGGTTTGCCCTAATGACCTCGCTTTAACTTGATCGTCTCTGTAAAGACCCTATTTTCAAATATGGTCAAGGTACTAGGGGACTAGGGAAACATATCTTTTTCATGGAGACACAATATATTCCATAGCAGCTGCCTAAGCTAATGTGAGTGAAAAAAAAATAAGAATGTATTAATAATCTTGGACAAATTTTCCAATAATTTGAGGATACTTTTTTAAAAAATTAAACCTCTGGTATTTCTTTTTGGTATTTGTTACCTAAAAGTATTTCTCAAAATTCAACCTTTCTATTAACTTTAATCTAATTGATCCTCTTCACATTATTCATATTAAAAAGCTGGTTTTAACTGTAAATTCTATATTTGAAAATGTAGGATAGATTAATTTTACCCAGAGTGAACTAGGTCTAGGTAGGAAAGCTTTAAAATCATACTGGTGCTTGACAATGAATAGGCCCATGCTTCTACCTGTTGGGGTATGAGGTATGGCATGGGGCTAGAGGTAACATAGAGGCCATTTCAGCAAGGAAGAAGCTGTCCAAACATATTTATTCCTTTCATTTTTATAAACTGTTTCAAATTTAGTATTTTGAGTATTAATATGTGTCATGTATACATTAGATGTCTGATTCTTTTGCTCTTTAAAAATTTTTTTTAATCTTCACAAATCCTGAAAGTTAGTATTAACTGAGTGAAACGTACCCAAAATAGATAGCATAAAGAGGAAAAACTGAAGACCTAAAAAAATTATTCTATAGTTACTGGGTACACACGTACAAGATGATTAAATTGAATTATATTTTTTATTATATAAATACAGCATGCTTTTGCCAAAAAAGGAACATTATCTCCCCAATCAGGACATTTGTTAGACTCCTACACTGTGCTGGCAGATCTAGGTATGAATACATATCAGATATTGCATCTTAAATGGAAAAGTTCATATTGGAGAATCAGACATTCCTGAAGACAAATAATTAGACTGTAGTTTTGGAACAGTCTGTATTTGATATATGAAAAACATATTACAGGTTTAAATATTGAGGTGACAGCACAGATCCAGTTACAAACACCCAGTGAAAAGTGTTTAAATATACAAAAACATATGATCTTCAGATGTAGCTTTAACAATAATATTCTTTTATGCTGATTTGTAGAATGAAAGCACATTCCAAGTACATAAATCAAAAATGGTCTATGAAATTGAAAAATTATTGTCTTATAGGAATGATTTTATATTATTTGGTCTTATATGTACAATGAAGTTATAAGTATATTATTTACATTGATAATTCAGTGCTTCTTTAATGTCTTCTATTCATAACAATACCAATTTAAACTTTAAATTTGCTTATTACATCAGAGGAAATATTTCCTTTTAACCAATTTACATTGTTGTTCTCAAGAACTCATGTCGGAAATCTGGAGTTAGGCATCTTCACAACAACCATAATGAAGTATAAAGATTTGTTTTTTACAATACAACTAGTTCATTGCAGTCTTGCTCTGGGTCTCTCAAGGAGGGAAAATGTAAAGAAGAAAAATTATGTAAAGTTGTACAACATATTATAGTAATGTTCTTTATATGTGGAAAAATCACATTGTGACTCAGTGTGTCTAAGTCCCATTGGTTTCCAGATTGCATCAAAATTGATTTTTTTAGTGTTTTATACAGTCTTATCTTTCCTCACTTACTGCCATATGTTTCTACCTCTTTATTTTTAATCAATCTCACTACACTGTCTGAACAATAAAAATTCAAATTGTTACATAACTAATCAAATACAGAGCTTTTTATGTTTCCTAACTATGAAATTCTCTGTGATTATTCCTGGTAAGGACAGACAGCTTTCTACTGAAAAAATAAGTTTCTATAACTTATGCTTTCAGTTTTTCTCATCTTAAATAGACATTTTGATAGTTGTCACATATTGCTTTGCTCTCGAATTATATCTCTATGAAGAGTATCACTTTATATAAACTGTTTCTTATAAACTTACCCACAAGCATCATTCTATTTCGTAATTTATTTTATGAGACTACTAAATAAATCACCACAAATAGAGAATATTTTTAAAAGAAAAACTAGTTTTAAAAAGCCCAGTACAAGCATGTAAAAGAGAATAGAGAAATAAAAAGACAAAATAATCCAAACTCATTCTTTTTAAGTAATTAAGTAGGTATATGGAAATTTTGCTACCACAAAATAAGCAACAACCATAGCATGGTGAAACAAAAAATTTGGAATCATCTTTTGATTGTACCTATAGTACTTCTTGGCATTGATGATACAATTCAACTCAAAATCACTTTGATTGGTGTCTCTGTATGTGGGTGTATTTCTGTGTGTGTATTTCTGTGTGTGTGTGTGTATGTGTGTGTGTGTGTGTGTGTGTGTGTGTGTGTGTATACTTGAAGAATTTACTATGGAGTACATGGACATAGTATAGCCTTAATAGAACAGATCCCACAAGTTCCTAGAGCATTTAGTGTGAGCATGTATTTTTTTAAAGAACACTATACATATATATATGCACACTATATGTATGTATATATGTATATATGTATCTCTCTCTCTCTCTCTCTCTCTCTCTCTCTCTCTCTCTCTCTCTCTCTCTCTCTCTCTCTCTCTCTCTCTCTCTCTCTCTCTCTCTCTCTCCGAGAGAGAGAGAGAGAGATCAAAAGGAAAAACTACTCCCTAATATGAGGTTATAGCTCAATGGTACACTTACAGGTCTATATAAGAGTTACCAAAAAGTGAGCAGAGTGTTCATTACAGGTCTTTGTATATGCCTGCATTACTCAGGAAAAACAAATAAATGCTTTACTTTCAAGTCACAAAATTTAAAGTTCTAGTTCATTTAAAATAGTTTAAATAGTAAAGCAACCATATAAAATTCTCCAGATAATTATTAAATTATTGTGTATACACATTCATGATAACAAAATATAAATATTTACCCAATTTTCTTTCTTTTTACAAATGTCCTATTAAATGACATAAATTATTAGAGAGAATAAAATTTTAGTTGTGTTAAAAATTATAAAAGTCTGGCATTAAGAGTCCAAAAAGTTTGAAAGACACTGAAAAATTGTCATTAAAAATGGTTAAACTGATGGAGAGAGAAGAGTAGAGAGAACACAGTTTGCAGTATATGTGAGAGCCTATATCCTCAAAGACCCTGTAAGTCCTAGTTAAAAATACAGATGGTTAGAGCTGACTCTGGTCTAAAACATCAGAGTAGGTAACATACCTGCAGAAACTCTGGGCCAGTAGTCCAAAACATTCAAAATTATATGAAATATCTTCTGTGAACTGTTCTCTTGGTATAACTGGTATATATGTAAAGTATAAAGATTAGATTAAGTAAATTTATAGTGCCAGCATTTGAAATGGAGACAGAGACAACATAAATTATTAAAATTTAGAAGTCTTTAATTCTAAAAATCTTTGGTTGATAATTGCTTAAGGCCAGTTTATTATTATTATTGTTATTATTAACATCAACATTTAAAAGTAAGTTGCCCGAGAAGCTTTTCTTTCTTTAAGTGTGGCATGTTTTCTAGTAGTAACCTGCCTATAAGAGGTAGCTATATCAGAAATAATAAATTTTAAAAATTCATATATTTATGAAATTTTTGGAATAAGAACTATATGTCAGAAACTGATGTATAAGATAAAACTTTAAATATCTTTATTGTAATATTCATTAAGATAAGATTTGTTACAGAAATAAATTCTGGTTGAAGGATAAATTTTATTGTCGACATTGATAATTAGATTAGTAAAACATTTATTTTGGATTATTTAACTAGACTAATGAAGAATGTTCAAAACAACCCTTAACATTGTTTTCAGTTTGGAAGGATTTAGTATGATTTTCTTTTCACACAACAGAAATCCATTTCATGGATATGTATGTAACAGGGGACAGAATGTTCAGTTGTACAAGTTAAAGGATGGGTCAACAAAAAGAAAAAGTCATTTTTTAAAAAAGACAATTGCACTAGACTGTTTACGGCAGCACAATTAACAATTGTAAAGATGTGGAATCAACCTAAATGCCCATCCATTCATGAGTAAATAAAGAAAATGTGGTATGTATGTATATATGTGTCTATCTATCATATCATGGACTGCTACTCAGCCATAAAAAGGAATGAAATAATGTCATTTGTAGCAACTTGGATGGAAGTGGAAACCATTATTCTAAGTGAAATATCTCAGGAATGAAAAACCAAACACCATATGTTCTCACTAATAAGTGGGAGCTATATAATGGGTAAAAACAGGCACAACATGATATAAAAAAGACACAAGAAACCAAGAAGGCAGGGATGGAGATGAGGGATAAAAATTTACCTGTTGGGTACAATGAATACTATTCTGGTGGTGGACATACCAAAAGACCTGATTTAAGCATCATACAAGGTATCCATGTAACAAAAACATTTGTATCCCCTCAATATTTTGAAATTAAAAAAAAAAAAAGGCTTTCTGGAAGAACTGTTATTTATCTAAGTCAATTTTTGAATGAAGAATAGCAAGAAAAAGACAAGAGACAGTATAAAGGAGTATGAATTTCTAGCTAGAACTTGCAATATGTTAAAGGTTGTACAATAAGAGATACATGTGGCTGACTCAGAAAACTGGTACCTGCAGAGAATCACACTGAATATTTTAAAATGAGGGCTCATGTATCTTCTCTGACATAAACTGCCAAATGGCCTTGTCAAATGCAATAGTTTAATAAGTGGAACACAGTAGAAAAGGATGGATGTGACAAGAGATAAACTATTTTGGCCTCAATTTGTTACATGTAAAATGAAGGTGCCCTTCAGGTCTCTTATTCTACTTTGATTGTTTTGAGTCACATGCTTTTTGCTAAACAAAATTGTTAGAAACTGTCTAACGCCTACTCACACATTTTGTCCAATTATTGAACTGAATGAAATCAGTAAGGAGTAATCTGTTCTACAATTTTTTTCTCTATTTGTCTTCTTCTGAGTAGCTTTATTAAAGAACACATGGCAAACATTATTAAGCTACATGAACATAAAATGTTCAATTTGATAAATGTTGATCTATGTATTCACCCAAGAAACCATCACCACAATTGAGGGAGTGATTTATCACTCTAGAAGTTTCCTTTGGTCCATTTATAACTCCTTCGACCCAACTTTCCCTAGCCCCTCCCTCAGGCAAAGACTGTTACTATAGATTTGTTTGCATTTTCTGGAGTCTTATTTAAACAGAATAATATAGTATGTGTTCTTCATTATGTTTGATGTCTATTACTTACTATAATTATTTTGAGATCCATCTATTTTGTTAGATGTGCCAATAGTTTATTTTGTTTTCTTATTGCACAGTTATATTTGATTGTCTGGATACTCCACAATTTATTTGTGTATTCTCCAATTGTGTATTCTCCAATTGTGTATTCTCCAACAACTCATATTTGAGTTGTTGCCAATTTGAGGTGATCTCAAAAAAATGGTACCATATTGACTGGTGTATAAGTCATTGATATAAAGTCTTTGTGTGGGCTTATGCTTTTATTTCTCTTGGGCAAATACCTAGGATGGATCCAGGTGACTGGATCGTACAGTAGGTGCAATTAACTTTTAGGTGAGTGCCAAAATGTTGTCTGAAGTAGTTTGACTGTTTCACTGCCCACCATAGTGTAAGAATGTTCCTGTTCCTCCAACCAAGTTTCGGTATGATTAGGCTGTTTAATTTTAACTACTTGGACAAGTTGCAGTCTCTAGTTATGGTTTTGATTTGTATTTTTATAATAATTAATGACGTTGAACATACTATCATGTTCTTATTTGCTATCTGTATATTTTCTTCGGTAACATGCTGTCTTTTCAAATATTTGGTACATTTTTAAACTCAGTTTAAAAACTCAGTTGTTTGTCTTTTTATTGTTAACTGACAGTTTTTGAAAATATATATTCTGCAAATAAGTACCTTATCAAATATTTGTTTTCCCAATATTTTTCCCATTTGATGGCTTTCATTTTAATTACATTAACTCTCTTTCAACTAGCAATAGTTTTAATTTTGATGAGGTCTACTTTTATTGATGGACCATGCTTTTGGTGTCACATTTAAGAACTCTTTATATAACCCAAGGCCACAAAGGTTTTTTCCTATGTTTTCTTATAGAGATTTTATGATTTTAGACATATTTGGTCAAGATTTGTTTTCAGTTAATTTTAGTCTAAGTTTTGTGGCATGAGTCCAAGTTCACTTTTTGCATATTGATATGCTATGTTCCAGCATTATTTATTAAAATAACTATTCTTTTTTCCACTAAGTTACATTGGAAACCTGAAAAAAAATTAATTGTTCATTTATGTGTGGATATATTTCTGTATTCTGTTTTAATATCAGGTATACAAACATTTAGGGTTGTTATCTCTTGGATTATTTGACTTATCTATGAAGTGACTTTCTTCATTTTGTTAATATTATTTGCTTGGAAATCTACTTTGATGTTAATATAGCCATTCTAGCTATTTTTTGATCAGTGTTAGCATGGTATTTCTTTTTCTATCCTTTTACCTTCAATTGGTTTGTGTCTTTACATTGACCATGGGTTTCTTCTAGTCAACACATAGTTACGTCGAGCATTTTTATCCAATCTAATAATATTTTCCTTTAGGTAGGACATTAAGGTCATTTACACCTGATGTGATAATTATAAGGTTAGGTTTAAGTATGTCATCATATTATTTGTTTTCCCTTTGCCCCACCTATCCTTCATGTGGATGGGAGGAGGGCACATCCTTCATTTTCTATTTCCTCCTTTCTTCCATCTTTGGATTAAATGATTATTTTTATAATTCAGTTTTAACTCCTTTGTTGACTTAATACATATAACTCTGTTTTCTTATTTGAGTGGTTTCTCTGAGGTTCCTAGCACCCATTTTTTACTTACCACAGTGTACCTTTAAGTGTTTCTATAATCCTTTACATGTGAGAAACTTACGATTATATATATTAAATTCTCCCTAACCAATACTTATGCTATTGCTTTCATACATTTTATTAATATGTACATGTGTTATAAACCTCACAACAAAAGTTTTAAACAGTGACTACATAAAAGCAATACATAGGTATTGTTTTTCTTTTTATTCTTTTTATTTTCTTTAGATCCATATTCTCATCCTGATTCATTTTCCCTCTGCCTGAGAGTTTTCAACATTACTTACAGAGCATGTCTGCTGGTAATGAAGCTTTCAACCTTTGTTGATCTAAAAACATCTTATTTTGACTTTGTTTTTGAAACATATTTTCACTGCCATTCAAATTCTAGGTTGCCGTTTTTTTCTTTTTTTTCTTTCAATACTTAAAGACGCTGCTACATTTGCTAAGAAAGCCAAATCTGCTGGCATCCTTACTGTTCTTTTGTCATAACCTGTCCTCCTCTCCCATCCATGCTGCTTTGAAGATTTTCTCCTTACGGTATGCCTTGTAGTTTTCTTCATATTTCTTATGCTTAGTGGTTAAGATTGTTGAATCTTTGTGTTTAATAATTTCTTTAAAATATAGGAAAATTTTTGGCCTTGATTTTCTTCAAATATATCCCTGCCTTTCCTCCAGGTCTCCATTTATCTGTATATCACACTGCTTAAATTTGTCCCACAATTGACTGCCATGCTGCTAATTTTTTTTTTTTTTTTTTTTTTTTTTTTTTTTTTTTTTTTTTTTTTTTTTTTTTTTTTTTTTTTTTTTTTTTTTTTTTTTTTTTTTTTTTTTTTTTTTTTTTTTTTTTTTTTTTTTTTTTTTTTTTTTTTTTTTTTTTTTTTTTTTTTTTTTTTTTTTTTTTTTTT
>RJWJ010046094.1:0-11498 GCA_004363605.1 Indri indri | reverse complement strand
AAAAAAAAAAAAAAAAAAAAAAAAAAAAAAAAAAAAAAAAAAAAAAAAAAAAAAAAAAAAAAAAAAAAAAAAAAAAAAAAAAAAAAAGACAGTTACAAGTGTAGCAGATAGTACTCCAACTATATCAATAGTACTTTAAATATGATAGGTTTAAACACATCCATTAAAGACAGAAATTGTTAAAGTGGTTAAAAAATAGGAGCCAGCTATGTTGTCCATGAGAAATACACTTTAAATATAAAGTCTCGAATAAAGGGATGGAGAAAGATATACCATATTTAAACTAACCAAAAGAAAGTTAAAGTAATTATATTAATTTCAGACAAAGATGACTTCAGAACAAAGAAGATCAGGGAGAAAGAGGAACATTACATCATGAAAAAGGGTTCAGTTCTCTAAGAAGACACTAACAAGCCCTAATGTGTAAGTGCCTATAAAAGAGCACCAAGACACATGAGGCAAAACTAGCAGAAGTACAAGGAGACATTAGAAAACCCATGATTACAGTTGGAGACTTCACTGCTCCCCTGTTAGTAAATGATAGATCTAACAGGCAGAAAATAAGTCAGGATTATGTGACCTGAACAGCATGATCCATCAACTCGATCTCATAGACATCTCCCACCACCAACAGCAGACACGCATTCTTCCCAAGGTCACATGAAACATATACCAATACGGACCACATTTTGGGCAACAAAGAACTTAGAAATTATACAAAGTGTGTGCTCAGATCAATTAATTTAGAAATCATTAACAGAAAGATAGATGAAAAATACTTGGAAATTAACTTACTTCTAAATACACGGGTCAAAGAAGTCTCAAGAGAAATTTTAAAATAGTTTAACTTAAATAAAAATGAAAATATGACTTATCGAAATTTGTGGGTTGCAGTAAAAGCAGTGCTTAGAGAACATCTTATAGTATTAAATACATATATTAGAAAATAAGAAAAATTTAAAGTCAGTCATATCTTCCTTAATGATTCCTGTTTATAAGAATGATTATTTTTAAAGTATTGAAAAACTTAGTGGTCTAAGACAGAAGTTCCTTGATTATGTAACAAGATTTCACAAATTCAACTTTATGTAGATTGTTTATTCAGTTACATATAACTGAATATAATAATTCAGTTACATATAATATTCAGTTACATATAATATTAGAAATTTATTTTCTGCCATACATGCAAACACAAAAATTTGTGTACAGATAGCTACCTTGAAGTAAGAACATAGTTAGACAATAGGTAATTTTACTACCCAAAGCATAGCATGATATAGAACAGAAGTCCTCAAATTTTGGGGCTTAGGACCCCTTTGCATGCTTAAACATTATTGATAACTCCAAAGAACTTCAATTTATTTGGGTTATATCTATTGATATCTATCATATTAGAAATTAAAACAAAAATTTTTAAAATAATTATTAATTTACTCTTAAATAGCAATTATAAACACGTTAGTTTTAATGCAAAGTATATTTTCAAAAACAAAAACATTTAGTGAGAATAGTAACATTTTATTTTTGCAAATCTCTTTAATGTCTGGCTTAATACAAGTTAAGTGAATTCTCATATCCATTTTTACATTCAATCTGTTGTGACATATTGTTTTTATTGAAATATATGAAGAAAATCCAGCCTCACACAGTTAAAAAGAGAATTTTGATAACCTTTTTGGATAATTGCGATTATTCTTTGATACTACACCAAAACTCAACGAGTGGCAGTTTCTTAAAAGATATTGCAATATGGAATCTGAAAGTATTATCAATGAACTTAGCCCGTTCTTCACACCAGTACGTTAAAATCAATTGGTCTATTTCACACTTTGAATGGACCTTTCACTCATGTCTGATTTTGTAACATCATGCATTGGTCATTTGGAAAATGTTGCTTCACTAAGTTATACAGATTTTCCAAATGTTGACACATTTCATAATTCAGTATCAACAGATCGCATCCATTCTTTCGCACCCGTCTTATCAGAAAAGCCTTTAAGTTTTGGAGAAGCTGTCAAGCTCACAGTGGCAGATATGAATTTTCCAAAATTCTAATTTTTGCTTGATAGCTTAAATCTTATTGTTGGCAACAAATACTGTCAGCTGTTCTCCTTGAAGTGACAAGTTCACTTTGTTCACTTTTGACAAAATGTCTGCCAAATACCTAAGTATGAATAACCATACTTTGTCAGTCATTCTTTCAGGTAAAAATGGCATTCTATGAAAAAATAAAAAACCCAGCTAGTTCAGCTCTCAACTCAAATGTCTGCATAGATGTATATTATACTTCAGTATGCAGCAAAGTGCTGTATGTGTACTTCCCCTTATGTCACATCGAAGGGCTGAGATTTAATAAAATTAATAATTTTTATTGCTTCATCAGGACATTATTAAGTTACACGGGCTTTTTTTTTTCCCCTGTGAGTGCACAGTGATGAAAAATAGAACTACCAGCACAGCTTGGCACCACTGCCTCGATTAAGGCTAAGGTGTAAGGTGCTGGCACACTTAACCACCGTTGCTTTTGAACCATCAGTTCAAATGTTAACACAATGAAACTGGCAGGTAATGCCTTAGTATTTTTATGAAAACAGTTTTGACCCCATGGACCCCTCGAAGGTTCCTGGGGACCCAGAGGGCCTCAAGGACTTCAAAAATTGCTGTATAGGGAGGTCAGTGAAGAGAGTAACAAGGCCTCTTTCAGTCATATCCGGGTAACTCAATGCCTGCTGCTTCTGCTGCCATCGTAAGTGCATGATGATCTTCTGAGGAAGCATCTGTAGGTGTGGTAGAATGGAGAAGCTAAGGAAGAAGTAGCCATAATACACAAAGTAGGCGAGTCTAATTTTATCAGAGAGAAACTGTAAATGAGTGCAATAAACTGAACAGCCTAGAGATTCAGGGTCACTGTGCAGTACGGTGATTTTTCAGGGGACTGTTCTAGCAGGGAGTAGCAGGTAATGATCCTCTTTGACTGCTCTAGATTGATGGAGATGGCGGGAGGAGAAAATTGCTTTTCAGGTGGACTGTGGGAAGGATCAACTAGCAACGGAGCCGAGGTCAGCACAGTTCCTGCCATTCCTGAATACACACAAAGCTAGCAGTTAATGAAATGCTGGGCACAGTTTCTTTTTGATGAAAAAGGAAGAGAGCACATCTGAGTTGACGTGACAGTGTTAAGAATGTGGCTTGTTCAGATCTGTGTGGCTTTGGGTATCAGCTTGTTTTGTCCTTATAGTCATGTTGCAGGGTCTGTAAGAGATGTAACCTTCTCTCAGGAAGTGGTGAGTTAAAGGCAAGTGAAAGACATTGTGCATTTCTGGATGTTTGGGGAGTCCATCAAAACAAATAATAATACCAATCTATATCAGGAGTAAAAGTCTTTTCTTATTAGCAAGCACAGTTCAGAGGATATTAATCAATACCAGAGAGTCCTCTAGTCAACTTCGATCCTCTTCCTGAGTTTTATGGAGAAAAATATCTTCTAGGAGCTTAATATCTTCTGCTTAAAGCAGAAGTGAATGTAAACAAAATTTAAAAATCAGGTTTTCAAGCTGTATCTGTAATAAGCTTTCAGCTGAAATGAAATGTAATTAGCAAGTACGATAATGCATTTTGCTTCATTTAGCTCTTCAGTGGGTTTATAAACAAATTCTGTCAGTTAACTTGTAAAGCAGATACATCCACTACAGCCAGGCTAAGCATGTTACGAACACAGCCTCATGCAGGTGCAAGAACTACAACAGGATGATCCATTTATCAATTTATCAGCTGGGAACATTGGCAACAATGGACGTGTGCCATTTTAAATGCCTCCCATTAAAGAAGGTTAAGAAATATCTCATCTGAGGGCTTAAGAAAGAAAAGCTGAGGAACAGAACTCACATTCTCATAGTAAACTTTGTTTATTTTGTAATGTTCCCATGAAGACAACCTCAAGTGTCATTTGGGGTCTGAGACAACATTGAACAACGATTACTTCTGCCAAAATATTAGCAGTGACCTTGAGGTGGAATCAGAGATTTTTTTCCACACATTTCTGTGTTTTTATATTTTTTTCATTCTACCTTTACAATGTGAAAGATTAATTTGGAAAAAGTGAGTAAAAACAAAACTTTAGGCTCATCCCAGAAAAGAATTTTAAGATACCAATTTTTAAAAAAACAAAACATTTTTTATCCTGTTTGGATTTGGGAAAATTAAAGCTTACATATTGCCAGGCTTGAAGGATATATTAACATAGTCCCTGTATCCGGGAGCTTAGAACCTGAGGAGTGAGGCAAACTGGGGGTAAAAAAACTTACAATTCTCCAAGGGAGGACTGAGCAGAGGCTGCAGGATCCCAAGAAAGGGGAGACTAACTTCCTAGAAGAATTAAGGAAGTCTTCACAGAGCCAATGACGGCATTTCAATTAGATCTGTAAAAACACTTAATAGGGATAAAAATCCAAGATGATAAAAATGCTGGAAACTAAATGGTACCTTGATTCTTATAGACACAGAAGGTGTATAGTATTGCCATTCATAATATTTTCTAGAAATGCACATAAAAATTCTGAAATGTCTAGATTCTTGCCATATTAACTATCAGTAATAATAGGGTAAATGTTAAAATTTCTGTAACACTGAGCATCTACATGTTCTGATCCTTGTCACGTATTCTTATTTCAATTCTCAGGAAGTTTTCTTTCAAAGATTGATAGACATATGAATAATTATTGTGCATTTTCAATGCAAAGCCATTAGCTTGGCTCTCACACAAAGAATCTTCATTTGTATTTTTCCTATTAGAGGGTGAATTTTCATATGTGCATCCCATATTCATAATTTTCAAAGAGCTTTCATGCTGTATTATGTGGTCATCTTTCTATCCCTTATGCCCGCTTCACCTACAATAATATCTCCAACATGTCTTTTAGCTCCAAGTTACTAAAATCTCTGGAAGACAGAGCCTTTCTCCCTCCCACTAGGAGTTAAATTCTATGATCCAGACCCAGATTTTGGCAACATTTTTGCTTATTGTGGGCAACTAGCACGACACCTAAAAGCAAACTGTGTGCTAAATGAATGTTCCTTTTCCCTTCCTCCCATGATCATGTTAAGACTCAGCTTCATTTAACAGAACTCGGAATCCTTACCTCCTACCCCCAACCCACATGGATTGTTCTCTTACTTTTACATTGCGTCAGCTCTCCTCATCTGCTCTTGTGCACTCCCTGTCCCATCTCAGCTGTTTTGAATCTACTCCTGGGCATCTTGCAGGCTCTATAATGGACCGTCCAGCCCCATCAGCAGTTCTGATGTAGTTCAAGAGGGTGCCTTCTGCTTAGGAACGTTACACTGACTGTTTCCTGGCCTTTGGCCACTAGACAAAAGGGGTCACTGGGAATGAGGCATCACTGGGATTTTTTTTCCCTTGTCAGGACCCTGCTACTGGAGGGATATGTCTTATGACTCCCAAGCAACCTCCTGGGGGTTGTGCTCCTTTTTGTTCCCACCAGGCCCCAATCTAGGGATATGTTCCTCAGATTCTTCTCCAACAGACCTCTCAGAACCACCTCCTGGGATCATGGCACTCACTGTGGTTTCCTGGGCATGCATTCAGTTCCCAAGTTCCCTAGATGAGACTTCCCTGGGGCCTTCACCTGTGTGGATGTAGGCAAGCTCTGCTACTCCCCAGGCACTGTTTCATACCATAGCCTGCCCTGAACCCGACCAGGAGCAGCAACTCTTTTTTCCATATCCCCTTAAGTTCTTGTTGCTTCACTCTCTGCTGCCTCCCTGCCACCGCCATCCACCACTTCCACCCTCCCCAGAGCAGACGAGCCATGGCCTTTCCTAGCAATCTTGTCTGTCCTCAGCATTAGGGTCAGCAGCCCCACTGTGATCTCTGTAATGTCAGCAGGAGCCATGAAGAACAACTGCCCTAAAACAACTCATCATGTCCTCAGATACCCATGAATATTAATTGAGAGTTTTTGCGTTAGTTGAGTAGGCTTCTGCACAGTGTTTCAGGGAGGGAATAGAACAACTGCTTTTATACTAGGAGCTAGGGATTCCCAGAGCTCCTCACAGTCATTCAGAATGCATTAGTACTGCAGTGAAAGCTCTTCCTGTACATATCACCAAAAGAATTTTAAAACCCAAAGTGTGTATTTGTTTTTAGAAGAGGATCACAGTTACTATACATGAAAACCATTTTATTTGTATCTCCCCAAAGATGGTTGAAGTGAGTGTAAAACACTCGGAAAACTATTTCTGTAAAGTGATGGTCCTTTTCAGAAATGCTACTTCTCTGTGCTCAAAATAATTCTAAGTGAGAACCCTTCTCCAAGAACTACAATTTCTTTTTTTGTCAAGAACCGCAGTAGTATGAGTACTTACATTTTATTCCTAATGCAAAGAAGTTTGTCATACATATGATTATTGAAATGCCAAATTATTTTTGCATGAATATTTTTATGAGTGAGGGAGAGATAACTGGTTTTTAATTTGAGATGAGAATAGAAGAGGAATGTCATTATCATATGCAAAAATACTTTGTAACTGTGATCCGTCAAATAAATACACAATGGTGTTATTCGTGGAAGTAGCTCCTAAAATGATCTACTTTGCTATGGTACAAAATTCAAGGAGGCCTTCATGGTAGGGAAAAAAGTGGATTCCAAATTGCTATTTTGTTTGCTTTGCAAATTAACATTTTTAATTTTTTAAAAAAAATTATTTTATGTAATCTTTTACCCTTTTTTTTCTTTTGTTTTCAAAAAATTAGAGGGGAGGGGAAGAGTGTCTATAGGCTGCTATAGCCTAAAGACTCTTCTCATTATGCAACATTAGGCAGACCCTGTGGCATGGAGTAAAAAAGTGATTTTTGTATCATAGGGGGTCAGGTCAGTTACCTAATCACTGTCTAACACACTTCATTCTTTCCTTCAAACCAGCATGAGTTGCAAGATATACCATCTTAGCAATAGATGTTTCATTTGTGTTTAATTTTTTGAAATAGATATTTGGTAAATTGCATTAAAATTTTTTAGTATGGGAATATATTTTAGAATATAACATCTAAGTTTGTCAAATAGTTTGTATTTCAAGGTTTGGTGCAGAAAATCATGGTGGCAGGATGCTGCTGGTGGGTATGGGATGAGGAGAAACCTCTCCTCTATACACTAGCAATGTTCCTCAAACTTTAATGTGCATATGAATCACCTGGGAATCTTGATAAAGTGCAGATTCTGATTCAGTAGGTCTTGTACTGCCCTGAGATTCTGCATTTTTAACAACCTCCCAGGTGGTACCAGTGCTGCCAGTCTAGAGACCACACTTTGAGTAGGAAGGCCTAGAAGTCGAAACTTTTATCCCAGATGTATAAAGCATCTTGCACAAATTTGGTAGGCTCTTATTGAATCGAGAAGACTTGGCATGCTTGCCTAATGTATTTTACAGCTCAGTTTTGTTCATTTCAGTCAAGTCCTCTCAAATTTGTCCAAAATTATTGGGCAAATGAGCATACATACAATTGCCAATATATACAAATTAGCAATTGATATTTAATAACATGAGACCAATCTAACTGCAAAAAGCTCCTCTACATATAGCATAAATTGTCCCTGAGATATAAAAAGCAGTTCTGATTCCACTGGATTTGAACCTTGGAATCTGAGTTTAACAAATCAGCTAAATGCAGCAAAATCACTCTGCAAAGAGCTGACATCATGAATCATATATATTCCTATTGTAAGAATTACTGGTAAAAGCAGAAGGAAAACAAAACCCCCTTGTAGATTTTAATTATTTCCAAAGAGTAACAAACAAAAATAACTCAGGACATGCCATTTGGAGATGTGGAATTCAGGACAAATGAGGTTTGCTTTTCAAGAACGGTACTCAGGAGAGAAACCAACAGCTAAGCAGGGTGTAACTGAAAGCCAACAGCCTGCACATTTTGCCATCTCATGAAAAGCACAATTTACCAGTTGCAGTAATAACAACAATGATAACGATGCGAATTAATAAACTTGCTAGGGAAACCACCATTCAAATACACAGTGGATAATTTAATTAGCCTTGGCTGCACTTTCTCTGTCAATCCCAAACTTACAGGGATTGAATTGTTAAGTACATTTTTCACTCTATGATTCTGAGAAGTTTATTTTTACCTGGCAAATTATTTTAAACATGAGATGAAGCAGGGCCACAGTGGTAAAATCACATAGGAAGCCTGCGCGTCCCTGCTCCCCAGGCCTGGGCCCTCGCGGCCGGACCCGGGTGCACAAAGAGCTGGTGTGAATTTCAGATCCTGGGTCTGCTCTAAATCATGGGAACTGGAGAAATTAGACATGACACCGTTTACCCAGGGGCCTTTGCCGCAGAGTATTTTTTTTGGAATTTTTACATCAGTCTCAGAACTCACTGGCTTCATTAAGTCACATGTGTCATTGTGTGAGGAAGGAAGGCAAGAACATGTTATTAGCTAGGGATTTTTTTTTCCATTCCTTCCACCACCCTCCTTTCCCCTTTCATTTTGTTGCATGTGGTGTTTCCCTTCCCTCTCTTCTCCCCCAAGATACCTATCACAGCTTTCATCTCAAGATTCTTCATGCAGCAACCTGTGTTCACTTTCTTGGTGCACACTCTGAAGGAAAGACATTTGTTTACGTGCAGAGAGTTTTGGAAGCAAACTGCACGGCACTGCTTGAGGGATGGTTGTATGGGTCATCATTTCACTTCCCTGTTGGTATATTTTTTTCTCTTACCCATGTCTCCTTCCTTTCCTTTCAAAGCTTACATTTTTAAAGCAAGGGAGGAAATCATGAGAAATAACTTTTTTTTTTTTTTAGGAGGAGGAGGAAGATGACTGTCATTGAAACTGATATGTCTGCTTGATAACAAAAACTGTCCTAGCCTCCCACAGAAAACAAGCCCCGGGGGCTGAGAAGAACAAAGCCACCCTCTGAGAGGAGTGGGGAGAAGTAGGGGGGTCATGTGCAGCCTCTCATCTCTGTGGCACCACAAGCCACTTTATCATTCTCCGGCCCTGGAAGATCAAGGAAGGCACTGTTAGGAAAGTTGCCTTCCAGGCTGACTTAAATATATTCAGTCTTTTGTTAGTCCTAGTGGCTTTCCCGGCCTTGTCCTCGGATACTCGGCGTGGTCTGAGTCAAGGGAAGCTTCTGGGCCTATTTTTTTTATTGCTGTTTTTTGGTTTGGTTTGGATGGAGGTCTTTATTTAATGCTTCCTGACTTGTTTCCCTGCCTCCCCTCCCTTGTATAAATTGGGAAAATTTTACTGGTAGTTGGGAATAAAAAAAGATTCTTTTCTTTTATACTGAGGACCCATTTCTCCTCCAGGTCAAAAGCAGCTTTGACTATAGTTTGCAGAAATTGTGCATACTCTGTGTATCTTGAGAATTTAGGAATAAATAAATAAATGCTTTAGGCCTAGGGAAGTACCTGTGACCCAGAGAGATATTTTAACATTGTCAAAATCATTATAATATCTGAAAAATATATTTCACCTAAATATATAATGGTGAATGATATTAATTCCTAAATTGCTAATAATAAAATGTCCATCCAAAATATAATAGAAGTCTAGGGGGTGGTTGGAGGTAGTGGGAGTGACTATTAATGGGTATGAGGTTTCTTTTGGGGGCGATAAAAAGATTTTAAAATGGATTGAGGTGATCGTTGTTCAACTCTGTGAATATACTAAAAAACAATGAATTGTGTACTTTACAGGACCACCTGGAGAGATTTTTAATTTTACTCAGGTCCAAGCTCCACCCAACACCAAATGAAAAAAAAAACAGGGGTGAGAAGAGATCATCAGTATATTGTTAATTTCCTCCCCCTTCTTAAAAATCCGAGTTGAAAATTTAAATGGTTTAAAATCATAACAATGTAAACGACCCACTTTTAGTCTTCTCTCCCTCCATTTTGTCCCCTGCCCTCACTCTGTACAGAAGTAACCACTCTTACTAGTTTTTGTGTATCTCTCAAGTGCACTTTTCTGTAAACCAGTGGTGCTCAAATTGTAGCATGCATGAGGATCACCTGGAGGACTTGGTAGTATACAAAGAGCTGGGCCCCTCCCACGGAGTTCCTGATTCACTAGGTCTGGGGCAGGGCCAAGAATTCCATTTCTAACGAGTTGTCCAGTAATACTGAGACTGCTGCCTGGTACAACCACTGCTACAAAAAAAGGAAGGAGTCAGGACAAAAGAAGGTCAAAGACGAGAATAAGAAAGGGGTGGGGTAATCATTTAACAAGAGCCCGACATTGGCAGGGAGGGTTTACGTGAGCCGTAGGGATGAGGGTAGTTAAAGAAGAAGTGTCTTCCTTAGACAAGCTAGTAAAGGGGGAGCAAGGGTCAAGATCTTGAGAGACTTGAGGCTGGAGAAACACCAGGCCACCCACTGTGCACTATCCAATATGGCGGTCAGTAGCCTTATGTGGCTACTGAGCACTTGAAATACGGCTAATCTGGCTGAGGACATACATTTTTAATTTTATTTAATTTTAACTAATTAAAAAGGAAATGAGAAAACTGACATTTGAGTCAGTTAATGGAAAACTTTTAAGTATGCTTGGAACAACTCGGTATGTGAATCTGTGTTTTCAACTGTAAATTTTATGAAATTTAAATACAGAATAAATATTTCCCATGAAAAGCTAGTGTCCAAATTGAGGTATGCTAGAAGCATAAAACATATACCAGATTTCAAAAACTTAGCATGAAAAAAATGTAAAGTATCACATCACATAATTTTATATTGACTACATAATGAAGTGATAAATCTTTGATATATTGGGTTAAATAAACTATATAAAAGTGATGTTATTAATTAAATAAAATTAATATCTCTTGTTTTTTTACTTTTTTCATGTACTTCTTAGAAAATTTGAAATTACATGAGACAATTATATTTCTATTGGAAAGCACTAATTTATATTGATGGTGTCCAGTATAGTCACTAGCTACTTGTTGCTATTTAAGTTTTAATTAATTAAAATTCAATAAAATTTAAAATTCAGTTCTGCAGTCTTACTAGCTACGTTTTAAGTGTGCAATTGCTATACTTGCCGACTGTATATATATACTTTTATATATTTTATTTAACTCAATATATCAAGGATATTATCACTCCACTATGTAACCAATATAAAATTATTGATGTGATATTTTACACTCTTTTCCATGCAAGTTTTCAATATCCGGTATATATTTTATGCTTCTAGCACATTTCACCAAAGCTACCATACTGCACAGTGCAGATATAAAACACTGACGTCACAGGAAGTTCTGTTGAACAGCTTTGGTCTGTATCTTTCCAATGAATTAACGGGAGAGGTCTTTTCCTAAGGGTGATGCTGAGAATTTTGGCGAGAAGAATAAAGGTGTGAAATAGGAGCTGGTGGGCAGCTGTGGCTGTGGGCAGGAAGGGGAAAGGTTGAAATAGGCTGACAGTCAGAACCCCAACAGAAGATGTGG
>RJWJ010046093.1:0-11502 GCA_004363605.1 Indri indri | reverse complement strand
TTGGAGGCAGTTTGTACTTTGGCCTCGGGAGCAGGTGATGATACTTAAATGAACACATTTGTCCACATTCTCTGAATGACTCAGCCTGAGCCTCAGTGCTTATGATTGCTGTGGAATTGGTGCCAGCTTTGCCTCATCAAGAATGCCAGATGTAATTTTAATGACTTCCATTGTATTTGAGGCTTCCTTGCTAAGATCCAGCTTCTCATTGCACATTTAAACTGACCCGAGTATACTAATGAAGATTAATTGTTCATTGATTAAGGAAAGATGGATCACCCTATTACTGATGTGAACTTTCTATCCTAAAGTAAAACTGTACTGAGCATCAAAAATACTGGCTCAGATATGGTGGGGGCCTCCATTTAATTGTCTTTTGTTTTATTTTACCCTGATAATAATGTTAGCAAAACATTTATTTCTCTTGAAAAAAAATCAAATGGAAGTTTTATTAGTTTTTTAAAAAATGTCTACATACAGTTATTGAATGTAGTAGAGGGTTTGTCAACACTTTCTTCCTCAAAAAATTGAATGAAATTGTTCCTATGAATCAAGCTCAGATAGTAAGTTTTGCCATTTAGGATTGCATTAAGGTGCAGGTAAACAGAAACCCAAACACAGTGGCTTAGCGAAATAAAGAGTGAATTTTTCTCAGCTAACAGGAAGACTTGGGAACTCAAGGAGTCAGTCTTTTTCTTCTTCCCATTTCGTTGATCTGCGTGTGAGATATTTCTCATCATGGTTGTAGCACGGCTGCTGTACCAATGGGCACTATGTTTGCATTCCAGGCAGACAGAAAGGGAAGGACAAAGGGCAAAAATGCCTGTGTCACCTGCATCAGACTATTTTTTGTAGGCAAAAAAGTAGAAAATGCCTTTTTTTGGAGTCTAATATACCTAATATATATATCCAGCATACTTTTGCTTATATCTCTTTGGTTGGATCATAGCCACTCATTGTTTCTAGGAAACCTGGAAAACCTTATTGACTTTTAGCTGGGAAAGCTCCTTTCCTGAACAAAAATCAGAGTTCATTTAGCAAAGAAAACAGGGAGAATAGCCTATGTTGATTAACATAGGCAATGGAATGGGTTTCCTCTGGTGGGTTTCTTGCTAGGCTTCTGCTGGAGTGGAAGGTTCTGGGAAATGGTCATGACATACTGGAATTCGCTGCAGAACTGTGGATAAAGCAGTGGTAAGGAAGGTGTCAAAGCCTAGCACACTTAATGTGGGCTGGAGGACCTCTGGGCTTCAAGTTCAGCTCTGCTTCTCTCAATAGTTTCCCTGTCATCCTGCACAGACAGATTTCCTGCGTTCAGAGTAGAGCCTTCTTTGTTTTAGCAGTACAGTTTGATGGCATATGTGTTATGGACATGGGGTCACATGGCAGTAAAGTACTACATAGCCTCCAGAGGTAGAATGCTTAGGTCCAAATCCCAACTCTGTCACTAATTAGCTATGCCATCCTGGCAATTTGCTTAATCTTACTTTGTCTTAGTTTCTTATCAAATGGTAACAGTTTTCTTGTCTATAAATTCTTCATAGTATTGTTCTGAAGATTAAATGAGTTAATATATTTACAGTATTAAGAATAGTACCCATCACATAGTAAACACTGAATAAGCATTAGCTATTATTTAATTAAACAAACTTTAAAAAGACTCACATAAAAAAGATGTGATTTCTAACATTTTGAGAGTTTGTTAATTTCAGAAGAGAGATAATGTGAAAGAACATATTTGAGAACAATTCTAAGATTTTAAGTAATCTCATGGTTGGGTAGTAACCTATGAGGCCCCTTTTTGTCTCTGCATTATTATTATCTTGTAATATGAACATAAAACTCCCTGAGTTTGGGTACTGAACCTTTTATCTCTTTGCATATGTAGGGCCCAGCTTAGATGTCGTGTGATAGACACTTGGTACAAATTTATGGATAATTATTGCAGGATACGGCAATAACTTAAAGATCATAGCAGATTGGAGTAACCGAAAAAAGACTTCATGAATTATGAGAGGTATGATCTGAAAGGAATTCTAGGAATTCATTTAGCAGAAAAGAAGAGAAAACATCTACACAGGGATGGGTAGGGCAGAGTATGATGGAATGGCATGTTAAAAAGGACAGTGGCAGTGATGTGTAAAATGCATATGGTAGATGATTGGCTTATTTGACCTTGGACATGATGAGGTAGTGAAGAAGCTGATTTTACCTGTTAGTCGAAGACTTTAAATATCGGCTGATTACTTTGGGATATTAGATTTGATCTGAGAGGCAGTAAAAATAATTACAAATTCCTTCACAAGAAAATATCATAAGAATTTTTTATTTTAAGGAGATTAAGCAGTTAAATGCGTAATTAATAAAATTTGAAAAATAAAAACTAGATGTAAAAAGACCTACTAAGAGATAATTAAAGTCCAGAGGGGAGGTCTCAGAAAGGCAGTTTCTCTTCAAAGGCCTGAGATTAGAAACGCAGTCTCAGTTTCTTTTTGAGGGCCTAATGGCAGCTTCAATAGCCATCCTTAGTCACTTCCTAAATTCCCTAAGGAATTCTAAGCATTTTTCTAAACACTTAAAATCACGTAGAAAGAATTATGCTTTCTAAATACAGAAAAATAAATTGCAAAGTAGGAAAAAATCATTTATTAACATATATAAATTTTTCTAACTTTATTTTTAAAAGTTATTTATTAGATGGATTATTTTCGTGGTACCATACTTTTTGAACTTTACAGGCCTGCATTTTTTAAGATCTGAAAACTGTCAAAATTCTTCATTACATGATGCATTTCATCTTCCCCATTAATCTGTTGTCCCTGGAAGTAAGATTAATTGCCATATATTTTTTTCACTTTAAGCATTGTTGATGGCAATGACTTTAATTAGGAATATAGCAATTCAATGAAACCCATCAGCATGAAATCTTCTAAAATTATAAGTAAATGTATGAATAAATTAATGAATGAATAAATAAATAGCTATTGGTTGGTTTATTTGTGCTAAGCGTGCTGCTACTCACTGGTTATATAGTGATGAATGAAATAGATATAATCCATGCCCTCATGGAATCTACTATATAGTTTGTTAGACTGACAATAAACAAGTAAACAGATAAATAAATAAGAAATTCTGATGAATTATGAAGGAATTGAACACAATGCTGATATAGATAACTGTGGGAATGTGGTAAAGTGTGAGAGGAATTGAACCTACTTCAAGAGAGTGGTCACCTCCAAGGAAGTGATATTTAGGTGGAACTTGAAAGATAAAATGGAGCTAGTCTTATGAAGATGTGGGGGAAGCATTTTAGTGGAAGAAACAGCATGTGCAAAAGTCTTAAGTGAGTGTATCTCTCAAAGCATACTTATATATAGTGGTTGAAGAAGGACTATGTTGAACATTTAAAGACAGGACAATTTGCAAAAGCACAGGCAGAATTAAGGACAATCAACAATAAATAACAAAAATACACTAGTTTAGCACTAACCATGAATTGTTATCACACCTTGGTCTGAAGGGCAGGAGATGGAGGACTGCCCGTAATCTGGAATGAGTGATTGTGCTGTAACTATAAGAGGTAACTGAGAAAAAAGAACTATGGCTTTGAGAAGTAAAAGGCATCACCGTCAAATTGCAGCCAAGCAAGAAAGTAGCTGAGAAAGTAAACTCTGAAAACTCTATCTCTTTCTACCATCTGACTTTCTGATTTTGCTTCTCATTGGCTAAATGCAACTGGAAATCAGAAGGCAAGGAGCTCAGCTGATGTAGTCCACCCTGATGCATGACACAGAGTAGAGAAGGGCAAATTGAGATTAGCTGATAGTTGATACAGCTGAGTGTTCAGAAGAAAGCTTAGAATTTCTGGGGTTAGTGCTTAGTTAAGTACTTTGCAAAACTGAGCCTTAGAGAAGAGTTACACAGTATTTGACAGAGTTAATATTTGGTCATGAAATCTCTACTCATAATTAATATATTAGAGTAGTTACACTAAGCCATATTACTATTAGTTTTGCCCTGGATTTATGGCAAAAATGCACAATTCTCTCTTCAATAGATTCAAACTATTTTGGTGCTTGCTTATTAAAAATTCAGAGATGATATATATAGATTCTGTTTATGGTAATGAGAGAATATCTCCTATCGAAACAACCATCCTGCAGAGAATAACTTTAAGCTCTAAAGAAGATATAAAAACAACTATTTAAGGGTACTGAAGAGCAACCAATGCAGGCAGAAATTGAAGGGTAGTGGACAATTAAAAGAAGAAAACAGCACTGAATAATTCCTGTTTTACCACTCTACTGGGTGGGTGGCTCCAATCAGAGCAGAGCATGCAGGCTAAAAAACTGTAGTCTTACAGGCTTGATGAACCAGAGGACAGGGTCCAGAGCTACCATAAGTTAAAAGTGAGGGAAATAATCTTAGGAATGAAGGAACCAGAGAGATGGAGCACTAAATACTCTGTTATACACCTGCCCCAAATTTCTGGCTAATGCCCTAAACTATGCATGCATGGGCAGACTCCAAGCAGCCCCACTGAGACTAAAAGTACTGAGCAGATATCTCAGTTGTTGCCCACTACAGGGAAAATAACGTTTATGCTTTGAGTCCAGATAAGTTAACTGCTGCTAAAACAAACTAACAAAATATTCAACAGTCTTTGGAGGAATACAAGAGAATCCAAAATCTCTACGAGATATCATTCAAAATCCCAAACTGCTATCCATATAAAAAAGCAGGAAAACATGACATATATTCAAGAGAACAGACACACACCAGAAACTGACACAAATTACCTGGGTGTTGGAATAAGCAAACAAAATTTTGAAATAGCTATTATAGCCATTTTCTCAAAGGAGAATATGATTGTGATGAAATTAAAAAGGCAAAAAGGATAAACAGAGGAACAACAAAAATATGGAACAAACATAAAACAAATAGTAAAATAGTATACATGGATTATTTACTTGTATCAATATCCATATTTAATATAAATGGACTCAGTGCTCCAAACAGAAAGTAGAGATTGTATGTTATCTATAAGAAATTAACTTTTAATATAGTGACATAGATAAATTAAAAAATGCTAAAGTAGAGTTCAAGTAACAAGTATTACCAGTAGGACATGTGTGTGAGTATTTATACTTTTATATTTATGTTTATATCTACTACAAGGAATTGGCTTTTTCAATTGTGGAGGCAGGGTAATCAAATGCAAAGTCTATTGGAAGTCATAAAGGGAAGATCATGAATAAGCTCAAACCCTACCAGCATGGGCTGAAGTTTTTTGTCCATGGACAGTCAGAAAGAAAAGACACGGGAAGGGAGAACAACTGCAGACCTAGTGGCTGTTTGAAATCTCCCTCTTTGGGAAAACATAAACCCTACTTTTAAGGCCTCCCCACTGATTAAGTCAGGCCAATCCAAAATAGATACTGTCCGTTTTGACTTAAAATCAACTGAATAGGAACTTTAATACCCTGCAAAATTGCAGCAGCACCTACTTTAGTGTTTGACTAAATACATGGAACAAGGTGTGTATATGCTGTAAAATGTACACTGCCTTCTTTCTAGTCTTGAACTGTAGCCAACAGATATCCCTGTAGCCCCTATCCTCAACTAGAAATCTACTGGAATTCTTATGACTGTCGTTTAGCCTAATCAAGTTAACACATCAAAAGCCATCATGCCAGAAATAAGAAAAACTATTTTATAATGATAAAAATTCAATTCATAGGAAGGCATAATAATTACAAGTATGCATGGGTCTAACAAGTGAGCTTCAAAATGCAATGAAGAATAATGTATAGAATTAAAGGGGAATATACAATTCTTTAATAATTGTTATAGACTTTACCACTCCTCTCTCAACAATCGATACAGCAATTAGCCCCAAATCAACAAATACATAGCTAATACGAACATTAACAGTCCCCTTGATTTAGTTGATATTTATAGGCTGTTACACTAAATAGCATAGGCTATTTGTTTAGAAACAAAATAAAGATGTCCACCTCAACATTCCTATCCCAACACTGTACTGAAGTCCCAGCCAGTGTGACATGGCGCGAAAAAAAATAAGAGGCATACTTATTTGAAAAGAGGCAAAAATATATGTATTTACAAGTGCACTAATCACTTATTTAAGAAAAACTCAAGGAATCTACAAAGTAACTATTAGAAATAAAAGTAAATTTAACAAAATTACAGGATACAAGCTCAATATACAAATATAATTAGTATTTTTATATCCTGGCAGCAACTGGAAGATAAAATTTTAAAAATTCTCAGTAAAATAGTCTAAAAAACATAAAATAATTATAAAGAATTTTAACACGTGCAAATCCTTTTTACTGAAAGCAACATATCATTGCTGAGAGAAATAAAAAAAGACCTAAATAAATGTAGAGACATAACTGTATTCATGGATTGGAAGACTGAATATTGTTAAGGTATCAATTCTTTCCAAATTGACCTATAGTTTCAAAGCAATTTCAATCAAAATTCCCATAGAAATTGGAAAGCTGTTCTTAAAACTTATGGAAATTCAACTCAAAGGACTTACAATAAGTAAAACAATTTTTTTTTTTTTTTTTTTTTTTTTTTTTTTTTTTTTTTGAGACAGAGTCTCACTCTCTTGCCTGGGGCGAGTGCCGTGGCGTCAGCCTAGCTCACAGCAACCTCAAACTCTTGGGCTCGAGCAATCCTACTGTCTCAGCCTCCCGAGTAGCTGGGACTACAGGCATGCACCACCATGCCCGGCTAATTTTTTCTATATATATTTTTAGCTGTCCAATTAATTTCTTTCTATTTTTGGTAGAGACGGGGTCTCGCTCTTGCTCAGGCTGGTCTCGAACTCCTGAGCTCAGGACGATCCGCCCCCTCGGCCTCCCAGAGTGCTAGGATTACAGGCGTGAGCCACCGCGCCCGGCTCTAAAACAATTTTTAAAAAGAATGAAATTGGGAGATTTCTCTTATCTTATTTCAAGAATGTCTATAAAGTTATAGTAATCAAGACAGTGTAGTATTAGTGAAAGGATATATATACACACACATACAAATACATATCTATATATCTATATAAAATATATGCAATATATAATATGTATTGCATATATTTTGTATATATGTATAAATGGGACAAAATGCAAGGTCCAGGAAAAACTCACAAATTTGTGGTCAGTTGGTCAATTAATTTTTAACATAGGGGCTAAGACATTTGTGGGGAAATGATGACCTTTTCAATAAATGATCCCAGAATAGGGAGAGAAAGAGAGAATAACTTCTGCCCTTATCTCCCACCACAAGCAATAATCATTTGTATTATTGACTTAAGGATAAAAGCTCAAATAATAAAGCTTTTAAAAGAAAACATTAAATGACAGTCTGCATCTTTCTGATAGGCAAATCTCTTTGAGCACAAAAAAACAATAATCATAAGCAAAATCGTTAGACTTCATCAAAATTAAAAACTTTTGCTCATCAAAAGTCATCAATAAAAAAAACAAATAGGCAAGCCAAAGACTGGGAGAAAACATTTGCAAAACATATGTCTGATGAAGAATTTCTATCCAGAATATATTTAGAACTCCTACAAGTCAATAATAAAAGTGCAAACAACCCAGATAAAAATAGGTAAAGGATTTGAATAGACCCTCTCCAAAGGAAGATTATATGAAAGACCAATAAGCACATGAAAAAGTGTTCAATGTCATTAGGCATCAGGGAAGTGCAAGTGAAAAATCACCATGAGATCCCATTATAGCCCCACCAGAATGGCTGAAAATAAAAAGCAGTAATTAGAGCTCTCATCACATACTTCTTTGTGGGAATTTAAAATGGCGCAGCAGTATGGGAAAATTTCTAGCAACTTATTATACAACTAAATATATACCTACCCTATGACCCAGAAGCTCCACTCCTAGATGTTAATCTGAGAGACATGAAAGCATATATCAACAAAAGTCTTGTACAACAATGTTTATTATAGCTTTATTCATAATAGCAAAAAAACTGGCAATCATTCAGTAGTCATCAACAACAGAATGGAAAAACAAACTGTGGTATATTCATACAATGGGAATACTACTCAGCAATATAGAGAACAAACAACTGATACAAGCACCAACATGAATGGATCCTTCTTAAAAACATTATGCTGTATAAAGCAAATTTTATACACAAGAGCACATATTGAGTAATACATTTATTAATATATTAGTGGTCCCTAACATTTTTGGCACCAGGGACCGGTTTCGTGGAAGACAATTTTACACAGACGTGGGGAGGGGAAATGGGGGATGGTTCTGGGATGATTCAAGCACATTACATTTATCGTGCAGTCAAACCTCTCTGCTAATGATAATCTGTATTTGTAGCCGCTCCCCAGTGCTAGCATCACCACCTTAGCTCCACCTAAGATCATCAGGCATTAGAGACTCAAAAGCAGTGAGCAACCTAGATCCCTCACACATGCAGTTTACAGTAGGGTTCATGCTCCTGTGAGAATCTAATGCCACCACTGATCAGACAGAAGGCGGAGCTTGTGTGGTGATGCCAGCGATGGGGAGTGGCTGTAAATACAGATGAAGCTTTGCTGGCTGGCCCACCACTCACCTCCTGCTGTGTGGCCTGGTTCCTAACAGGCCACAGACCAGTACTGGAGGTTGGGGACCACAGATTTATATGAATTTTTAGAATGGGCCAGACAAGTATCTGGTGAAAACAATAAGCATAGTGGTTTCCTCTGAAAGTGTTGGCAGTGGAGATTGGGAGGAAATATAAGGATATTTTCTAAAGTGATATTAATTTTCTGTATCTTGACAGGGGTTTAGATTGTCAAGGTATATGAATCTTCAAAATTCAAAGAATGGCACACTTAAAAAGATTTGTACAATTCATGGTATGTAAATTTTACCTAGAAATAAAGAAGAAACTTAAACATATGTTAAACTCTAATGAAATGTATGCTGAAGTGTTTAAGGGTGACATATACTGATGTCTGCAATTAACTTTGAATTTACATCAAAAATATGAGAGATTCTTAAGTAAATAGAGGGATAGATTAATGGATAAATATGTGCTACATCAAAAATAGCAAAATGTTAATTAAAGACTATCGGTGGTGGGTATATAGGCGATCACTATATAATTCTTTCAACTTTTCTGTATTTTTGGAATTTTTTACTATTAAATTTTGGGAAAAATTATAGGATATGTTTGGAGGATCCTAAACACAGTCTTCCCTTCAGCTCCAACCCCACTTCCTATCCCACATCACAATGATACAACAAAGTTTGAATTTTAAGAAAAGACAACTTCCAATAAAAGTAGTTAATAATAATTTTAGTGATACATGTAAATGACTCCCCCATTCCATGATTGGCATGCCCAGTGTACCATTTCTGATAAGTGGAATTGGTAATAGTAAAGTGGCCTAATTGTATCTGAGCCTTTGGAAATGAACGAAGCCTACCTGTAGTAGTTAGAGCTATAGACCTAAAATCCTAAGATTAACCATATTCATTGCTCCATATTAGTAGCATTTGAGGCAGAGCAATTCTTCAGGTACAGATGTATAGTTAATAGGCCATTATCGTGCCTATACCTTCACCCTTTTTGATTTTACTTATCTTCCTGCCTGTTGGAGGTGGTCGTTTTAGAGGAGTAGACTGTTTAAAGTTTATATATTTGATTTACCATGAATGTAGTAGCACTTGATATAATTACGCAGAATACCTGAAGTTGCCTTATGTGACAAAAACATAATAATGATGAAGTTTATGGGATAGCACATGCATTTTAAGATGAAGATTCAGGGTTGCTGAGAGATGGTTTCCTAGCCTATGCCCAATACTACCTTCAACTGAGTGTATTTTCAGTAGCAATAGACTGTTCCTCAGCAATTGCTTTCTAGGAATTTGTTTTTTCTACAAAAAATGTGGGCTTTGAAATGGAGCACATACTTTCATTGAAAATATTATATTTGAGTGGTTATTGTGTTAAATGCTTTCATTTTTATATACCATTTTTATTAAAGCTACTATTCTTTTGGGGGAATGGGGCAAGGGAAGTCAGAAAGGGGCAAAAACACAAAAAGACAAAAACATTCCAGGAATATTGTTACCACTTTCAAAGGTCACAGCTTTTTCTGGAAATTTGTCAGATATCCTCTCCCTCTGTTTTGCAGGTGGTTAGAGTCATAATAGGATCCTAAAAAACATAATAAAATTTAAAAAATGTTGCAGCTACAGATCAAAAGCTAAAAACACCATTAATTATTGATAGGCCTGGATTCTGACAAGAGCATCCTCTGGGTCAGAGATGAGTTAAGAAGCACTTAACAAATAAGCAGCCCAGTAGATTCTTTTTGCAGTTCTTGCTGGAACTAAAGGAATAAAAAGAGATAGGACTTTATTATCTAGATATGCAGATCTTTTATTTTAAAAATGATTACCATATTATGTAAAGCCATGCCTCATGAGCAAACACTTGAATAATAACAATAAAAAGATGTTCACAGCAACAGATAGGTGGTCATTTGAGCCAAGTGTGACATTCACAAATTAAGAAAAAAATTTGTTTCCTTTATTTCAACCTATATTCCTTTTAGCTATTATATTAAGAGAAAGCATTTTTTGTTCTCTCAACAAAATTTCTTTTGACCATTGTAGACTAATCTGAATTTTTTCTAAGTAGGTCACAAATAAGTTATGATGCTGCTTGTTTCTATTTTAACAGCAGCATAGGAACAGTCAAGCCACATCTTAGAGGGAGAGGCTTCTGGGTACCGGTTAGAACAGCTGTAAGAGTCCAGACGTGATGAGTTCCTGCTTTATTCTTTACCCCCCACATGAAAAGGTCTTAGCCTCCAGCTCTGCCTCAGGCCAAAGCCATGAGGCCATAGCCTAAAGCTCTTGATGAATCCTTGTAGACTTCTGTGGTCAGAGTTTCTCAGGCAAAAACAGCAGAGAACAAATGCTTTTCACTTGATGTCTGCCTCTTGAAAGCTTGCAGCAAAGATATCTCTTTGTAAAACCAAAAAAAAAAAAAAATTAAAATTATGCTTATAAGGCCATTTTTTCATCTCTTGCCATTTGTGTATGCAGCAAATGCTAAATAAAATATTGTATTGCCTAGCAGGAAGTCAAAAACAAGTGCCCAGTGTGTCTTAAATAAAATAAGAGGCATGTTCACGTAGAGATTGTCAGTGATAATTCAACATGAAAATCTGGGGGCAAAGAAATGATCTTGGGAGCCCCTGGGCAAACCTGGAGAACTGGCACATGGGCAGTCAGTAACCCGCTTTCCTTCATTACCCACGCGATGTGCATTTCCTTTTTTCTCCTGTCTTTATTCATTTTTCAACAGCCTGCCACATGCAATATGCCACACCTCATATAAAAAAAGCCCTCTACATACACACACACACACACACACACACACACACACATACATACACATACACATGCACGCACAGGAACTAAAGAACCTTCAGCA
>RJWJ010046092.1:0-11499 GCA_004363605.1 Indri indri | reverse complement strand
AATTGTCATAAGCCATGTCCCCACAATCTCTTTATTTCCCTCTGAGGATTTTTACGTAGGTAACTGAGTTCATCTTAGACATTGTAGGTGACTCTTTCTATGTGTAAAATGTGGCCAAACATTTATGGAAGGATAGAAGGTGTATCTTTTTTTTTTTTTTTTTTTTTTTTTGAGACAGAGTGTCACTCTTTTCGCCGGGCTAGAGTGCCATGGCGTCAGCCTAGCTCACAGCAACCTCAAACTCCTGGGCTCAAGCAATCCTTCTGCCTCAGTCTCCCAAGTAGCTGGGACTACAGGCATGCGCCACCATGCCCGGCTAATTCTTTCTATATATTTTTAGTTGTCCAATTAATTTCTTTCTATTTTTAGTAGAGAAGGGGTCTCACTCTTGCTCAGGTTGGTTTTGAACTCCTGAGCTCAAATAATCCACCCGCCTTGGCCTCCCAGAGTGCTAGGATTACAGGCATGAGCCACCGCGCTTGGCCGAAGGTGTATCATTAAATGAAAGAATATTTATGATTTTTAAAAAAGAGTCTTGGCTAAAAATCATGCCTTCTCTCATGGTGAAAACGTGGACTGTGCTCATTTTTTGAAACAAGAAAGCTAACTCTTCACCTTTGAGAGAAGTTATTTCTGAAAGTATACTTAGGTACTTTTACTTTCTGGGTGAAGTTTTCTGCTAAGGGGACACAAAATTCTATATTTCTATTTTATTAGTTTGGAATCAGCAGTTCATTGAACATTTAAAATTCCCCAAATAATCTGCATATATTATGTCTGTCTGCTCACAGGTCAATGTTTGGGGTCAGTTTCACATCAGATTTTGATTTATCGAAAGATTGTTTCTTGTAGAACTATCATTTCAGTGTTCCCCTGTCTATTCGATCAGAAAATGTTTCGATCATGACCTGAAAATTAAAAGGTGGCGTTCTTAATTAAATCAATAAACTATTTGCTATATGGTAGCAATTCAATTTAGGGGCTTGGAATGCTCTCCTTCTCAAGCCCATGCAGACACTCGGTGACTTCAGCCCGAGATTGCATCTGTCAGGCTGTGAAACTTCGAACATTTCATTTCCATTAATTGATTTCCTCAGCGCTCACAAATATAGTATTAAATTCTCAAATAGGCTCTCAGATGGGACGGTTTTATCTGCATAAATGCAAATAAAACAATAAACACAAAGCCCAGTTGATTTGAATTTTTGCCTCCATCATATTTAATTATTCATAAACCACTCATGTTGAAAAATTCCAACGGAATAAAAATATAAAATAAGACATTCCACCGGTGAACATACTTTCTGGTGTGGTGGCTGATAACTAATAATGTTATAACAAATGGAGCTGCTTGACGGTATTTCACCCCTTCCTCCCGTAACCGCCTCCCCAAACTCCCCACCTCTAAATACACATAATGATCGCATTTGCCAACCAGATTAATTGCCTTCCTCAGTGAACCAGCAGGATCTCAACTCTACGAATATTTAAAAATCAAACCTCCAGTGCAGGAGTTTTGCAATTTAAATGGGTGTTATTATTGAGCGTATTTTCACATTTACAAATCCTAAGAGATGTATAAAAATGCTGGCCTCATTAAAAGAAAAAGTACAGTTTAGAAAATGTTTGTGAAAACTCTGAGGATGGCGGCTCTGTGTTCTGCCCCATAAAGCATTCAGTGCGTTTGGATTGTGTAGTGCCTTGGGCTGTTTATAAGGGGTCATTTCCCCCAGTGGCAATTGCTGCCTATGACCGATTTGATTCCCACTTCCTTAACCTTCCAAAGCCAGCAGGCCAAGGATAAGGCCATGCAGACAGCTCTTTGGACTCTGGTGGGCTCATGGGAACAAAGCCTTCCCCCTGGAGATCTGTTGCCTTTGCAGGGCAGCGTAGTGGAAAGAGCTCTGAATTTGGGCCGGATTCCTGGCTGCAGGCATTCTAGCTATGGCCCTTGGGCAAGTAGCTAAACTACTTTGAGTCTCAGCTTGCTTCCCTTGCTCAGTGATTCGCCCAGACTTAAGGTTGTCTTGCCAATGACAAGATGAAAAAGACTGGAAGATTCTTGTGAAAGATAAAGCAATATGTAATGTTTATTACATAATGTGAAAAATAATAAAGGAGAAGCAAGTGCCTAGAATTCAAATTAAGTGCCTGAAAATCACTGGACAGAATTCACACTTTTCTGTAGGAAATGGAAGAAGTAGAAAGTGAGTGTATGAAAACATTAGTCTTGACTTAGAGTGCACAAAATCTCTGTCTCCTAAAGTAACCCTAAAGATTATTAGCCGTGAGCAAAGACGAGAGGCCAGGCTAAGGACTGCGGTTGGTGGAGCATGTACATCTACCAAACTCTTTCATAGCCCTGAGCTACTAGGTTTTCTCTCTCTCCGAATTGCCAGAGTTCTCCCATCATTAATTATCTGCAACCCCACTACTACCAGACTGTGAGTATTTACATAAGGCTTCTATCCTACTGGTTATTAATTCACAGACATTTATGTACAGCTCCAAGGGGGATATAAAGAATTTGGAACTTGGACCTGTAGTTCTGCACAGTCCACAAATGCTGCATGTGGCAGTCCGTTTATCCCTGCGGCTTCCTACCCGCTGTATTTATGTTGTGCAGTATTATGGTACCGTCGTATCCTTAAGGAACTCAGAGCCTCATGAGGAGAAATGGGACACAAATGCACCACCATCCACCAGTGCCTTAAGTTGGAATCCTAGGCTTGCCTCCCACTCACCCCTCTTCCTCATACCTCTCATTCCAGCAGCAACCACACCCTTTCAAGCTGGCCTCCCATTGTTTCTCCTGTCCTCAGCCCCTTTGCAAGAACCTTAGCATAGGTGCTACCTGGAGTGAACCCTCTGACACCTCTTCTGTGAAGCCTCCTCTGATTTCTTTTTCGTGCCTCCGCTGAATTGGCCTTCTCACCTTTGTCACTGTTTGGTGCTACTCCATCCCTTATAAGAGGACACTGCCCTTTTGTTTCCTGGCCTGGAAAACTCCGAGGATGGTGGCTCTGCGTTCTGCTCCATAAAGCACTCAGTGTGTTTGGATTGGGTAGTGCTTTGGGCTGATTATAAGGGGTCATTTTCCCCTGGTGGCAAATGCTGCCTACAACTCTGGTGCCTAGCACCCTGCCTGGTACAATAAACACATGAAAGATCACCGACAATGAAAGGTAGTGTGTGCTAAGTACCAAATGGTGAAAGTGGACAGGATCCTGTGAGTTCAGGGAGGGTTCACGCCAGAAGGATAGCCTGAGCAGGGAGGAGCAGGATGGTCGGGCAGGGGTTGGCTCTGGGCTTCCTCGTCCCAGAATGCCATGCGAGATGCTGATTTCTCCTTTCCCATTGCCTGTCTTAGTAGTGCCATCCAGCCCCACCATGGCCTCCTCCACAAGCCTCCCCTCCAACTGCAGCAGCTCCTCGGGCATCTTCTCCTTCTCACCAGCCAACATGGTCTCAGCCGTGAAACAGAAGAGTGCTTTCGCGCCAGTCGTCAGACCCCAGACCTCTCCCCCTCCCACCTGCACCAGCACCAATGGGAACAGCCTGCAAGGTAAGCCCTGGGCCCCACCTGCCAACCCAGATCTAGCACCCTGACCTCACCCTCCCAGGGCCTGAAGCAGATACATCATTGTTGCTGAGGGGATCAGCTGTGAGCATTCCTGCTTCTCTCTGCCCTCATCTCTTCTGTTCTTTTGTGTTTCCTTTCCTTGGCCCTGGCCCCTGGCCCTTGGCTCTACTCATCCCTCTGCTGGAGTTGCCTGAGAAGTCCTCTTTCCAACTCCAGCAATTCTGCTCAGGCCCGGGATTTGCTTGGGAATACTGCTTCCACTTACTAACACCATCATTTCTCTTTTCTCCTCTCTCATTCTCTGTTGTCGCCATTATCAGATCAGTCTTTTGTGGACTCTAGCAAGTTCTCCACTGCAGGGTCTCTCCCAGGACTGGCCTTCTCCTGAAGTAGGTCACTCAACCTTCCCTTCCTGTTGCCTGTGTCAGGGTGAACACGTGTGGGGCTGATAACAGGGAGGGGGTGAGCCATGTCCCGATCAGAGCCCTGAAGTTAAAGCATCGGAGACCAAAGGTCAAAGACATACTACTGGGATCCAGAAATCGCAAAATACCACTAGGGTATTCCGGTTCATCTTAAACTTGTTCAATCACTTTACCACTATGGAATATGGAACCAAGAGTCACCAAGAGTTGAGATGACCTTTTAATTCACTGAGAATAAAATTACCCACCCTTTAAAAATGGGTCCACAATTTCTCACATTTTTCTTATGTGCTCAGCACTACATGGCAGTGTTAGCCTGCACAACCTCATTTATTGCCCCCCGAAGGATTGTGTGATCGGCACTCAATGCCCCTACTTTACAGATGAGAAAACTATAGGTTAGAGAGGTTATGAAATCGCTTGCTTTCGACAGCTGGTACGTGGCAGAAGCTATCTTCCAACTCAGGCTCACTCATTCATTTCTTTCTGTCTTCCAAGTACTTTATTACTCAAAGTGGGTACAAAGGACTTACCCAGGATTCTTAAGGCAGCTGGGAGGAAAGCAAGATCAGTAAAACAATCAGCCACCATTTATTGAGCACTGACTGACTGTGCTAAGCACAGAACAGACGTTATCTAATTTAATCCTCACAACTTCCTGAAGTATAAGGGCTATTGTGATCTTCTTTGTACAGATGATAAAATGGAAGCTTAAAGGGGGTAGATACCTGCCCACAGACATAGCCAGTAATTGCTGGAGATAAATGTAAACCCCAGCAGGGTCTATGCCCTCACTGGTGCAGGTCACATGGAGGTCTGGGAGGGGTCAGGAGAGCAGTGCATATGTCTGGGATTTCTCAGCCCTTTTCTTATGTATAAGTCCATGCATATTTATGCTTATCTACACAGACTTCTTTACATTATTGTAATCGTATGTTGATTCTCTTGAAGACCCTATGGTGTCAGTACTAGTCCCATTGTATAGATGGGGAAATTGAGGCTCGATTTGCTCTAGGTCACACAGTGAGTAAATGATAGAGCCAAAATTGAACCCAAACCACGTGACTTCAGAGCCTGGGCACCTAATCACTTTGTCTTTCTACCTCCGGAAGGGCTGAGAAACCTGCTGGCAAATCTTCCAGCACAGCTAAACTCAGAGCCCAGCAGAGCGTGCATGCCTATGCTACTTACTCTAATACACATTGGCGAATCCATCCTCTTAGAGGAAAGGGGAGAACAACCTGCCTGGAACTACACTGCAGGCAGTATTATTCCTGGTAGAAAATGCCCACCCCTGCAAAGAGGGGCCAACCCATTCCTGCAGGTCTAACTCTTTTTTAGCTAAAAATAATGCTTTGTCACCCTCGGTACACCTCCAGCTGGCAAACCAGGGGTGTAATGCTTGGGCGAACATAACTTATAATAGGTTTAAATGATGATCATGCATATGGAAAGCAGAAATTTGCCATTCTTGAACTGCCAATCTCAGCCTTTGTTAAACATAGATTCGACATCAGAAACAAGACAGGATGGAGTTTGTAATCAACAGTCGAGAGTTAGCACTTGACAGGAGAAGGCCCCTGCTGATGGGAGGTCCATGGCTATATCACTGGCCAACAGCGACGTAAGTGGGCAGCCCCCAGTGTGGCCTGATGTCTTCTCATGCTGTGTGGACCTAGGAGAGAATAGGATGGGACTGGAAATAGGAACTGAGCTCAGATTTTAGGACCTCCTGGGTTTCAGGAAGATCTGGTGACATAAAGGTGTGCGTGTGTTCAAGTAATGGGGAAACGGCTTCAAGACAGGGACACATACAAAGTTTGTGCATGTTTCCTCTGGGGCTTTTCTAAACCAATTCTAACCAATTACAGATCCCAAAAGCACAGAAGCTGTTCCCCCCTCTCTGATTAGCAGCCCGGTCTCTGCCTCACGTCACCTTTTCTAACGCAGAGCAGCACAGCGAAGAGGGTTTGAGGTCTGACTCAGGGCCACACTTCGGGATGGATGTGCTGTTAGGAATGATGCCGTCCTCCCCTTCTGAGGGAACATGTGTCATGGAGATTCTTCTGGACTTTCCCCTGCTCCATGGTCTGACTATTGAGCATGATAAAAAAAAAAAAAAGCAATTTTTCTTTTTCCAATGCTATCATGCACCAAATCTCTCTACTTTGGAGGAGATGTTAGTGGTGCAAGTATGAGTAGAGAAATTAAAGTCGAACGAACTGAGACCATCGTACTTTAGCTGTTCTCTCTGTCCACGCCACCTGTAGCCAGCTCACTCACAGGCGGCGCCCACACATGGGAGTTTGCATACCATCTCAGACAGGGCAAGGAGGACCCAGCCTTTGGGGACCAATACCAGTTTTTCAGGCCAATGCCATTTTTTAACGCTTGCTTGGGCCATAATAGAAGTTTCCACTGAGAAAAGTGACATTCCGGCAGCGGGCTTTAGAATTACTTCATCTGTAACCTTCTAAACTCCATGTCTATTATATATAGGGATGTAGGCAGGTTACAGAATTGGGTAAAGATCTCCGAAGTGTTTTATTCTTCCTTCTCTTTTTCAATGTTACAGTAGCACCTACTTCATTTAGAACCGCCTAGTTCAGAACCATGATCATTAAGACAAGGCAAGTGACTAAGGAAGAGTTGGTTAAGCAAATTGACCATGGAAACAAGATCAGAGGTGACACATTTGGGCTAAGTGTTTTAAAGGCCTAGTTACCTCCATCTACTGCTCTGTTAATTGTACATCATTCTGTTTTTTTCCAAAGTCTACTCCTTAAAGCCCTCTTCCCCAGCAGACCCTGCTTAGCCTCCTCTAGCCACTGCATGCATGTTTATTCCCCAAAATAAGCATGGCAATCTCACATGGTGGTGACGATGGTGAGCACAGCCACTGACGCGGGAGGGCCTGTTCCCAGCCTGGCTCCCAGCCACCCTTTGAGGTGGGCTGTTCATCATCCGCATTTTACAGATGTGAAAACTGAGACCTGAAGCTAAGTTAGCTTGTCCAGAGTTACACAACTAACAAATAAGGAAGCAGCGGCTTCAAACCTGGGCAGATTGACCCGACTTTGTTAAGCCCCTATGCTATATTGCCTTACCATATTCAAGCCATTGGGTTAGGCCCATGTGGGCTACAAAACCCTGACCTTAGAAACTTTCTCTGTATTAGGAGAGACACTACACCCAGGTAAATAAAGCAGATCTGTCTGGGAGAGGTTGGGACCTTCGCTTGGGAAGTACAGAGAAGGGAAGGATTAAGGAAAATTCAGAACAGTCTCATGGAGAAGGTTGCCTTTGAACCAGACCTCAGATGAGGGGCGAGTAGACTTTGGCATGGGGAGATGCGGCAGAAGGGCTAAGAGCAACCTCAGCTGAGGAACAGAGGCAGACAGGTCCCAGGAGACGTGCAGTGGCCAGTGAGTGGCTCAGCCACCTGGAGCACAGGTGCCATGAAGCAGGGGTAAGGTTGAAAATGGAGGTCTTTACTTGGAAGTCAGGAGTTCTGTTTCTTTACATATACTTTATAATTCACAGATTCTACCATGATCACAGCTGGCTTTCTCTCCCAAGTAGATAAAACCTTTGAAAATCTACCGTATGTCTGAGGAATTTTTTTTTTAGGTCTAAGCAACTCTTGTCTCAGAACTTCTGGAGCCTCACAAGATGTCCTGTGAAAAAAATAAGAATGTGGTGGTCAAACCCATTTAGAAATTGGTGCTTACTGAATCACTGTCTTGGAGATCCATGAAATAAAGGCTCTGAGACATCCTGGAGTTAACCAAAAATGACTGTTTCATGTAGTCTGGTAAACTTACTTGCTTCCAGAATCCTTGGATTAAGACCAATGAAACACTTTGGATAATTCAGCTGTACTTTGGATTTAAAGAGAAAAATGCAGAGACACCTCCTTCCATTCTTATCTAGATGAAGTCATCGATAAATCCTGATTCCAACTCCCCAAGTGTGTCTGTTGTCATAGGCCAAAGACTTGAGTCACTCACCATGCTTAGCCTTTGATCATGGAGACATCCTCTCTCTTCTTCTGAAGCTCATGTCCCTAGAGCTTGGGTTCTCTGCAATTCAGGCCTCGGAGGACATCGTTAATCAAGAAACAGGCAGCCCCAAGACGGCTGTCACATGCCATTAGAATCCCCACTTTTAATGTAGTGATTCTGAACCATAACCATGTTGTTCATGCAGTGAAAAATTAAAAACAGAAAGGCCAGAGCGATTTCGCAAATATAATACCCGTATACTGATTTTTTTCTTTCCTACATTGCTGAAGCTTAGGCTGGCTGGTTGGCTTCTCTGGACTTTAAATATCATGCAGTTCAGTACCAAATCTTGTGGAATTGTCTTTTTCTCCATGCACATATTCAGTCTGTGCAAGATCTACCCCCCTCCCCCCCGTTCCTGATTAGCTCATAGCGCATACACATATGGTGGTTTGGGGAAGACCACATTCCACCCTCCCACTCCAACTTCTCCTAGCTCTGCAAGACTTTCCATTTCGTCTTTGTTCCTATCAAAATGTGGCAACTGGAATGAAAAATGCATTGCCTTTCAAACCAACGGTTTTCTGAGCTTCCATCAGAGAACGTGATCCCCCAGCTGCTAGGGCAAATGGCAGAACTGCCATGGTCTTGTGATGTCTTGGCACGTGATGCTGGGAGTGTGGTGTCCTCATGGGAATCTTCATGGGCTCCACTTGGGCAAGCCAGCATGCCAGCAGCATTTCTGGAACATTCCAAGCTTCAGACACCCATCCTTCTCACCCACATAATTAATCTTCAGATCGCAGCACAGATAGAAGAAAAACAGCTCCTAAAATCCGGGAGCTTCATGCACTTATGCAGTGGGGTTTCTTTATTTTTAAAAAAAAGGCCTCTTTTGAGGTGTCTCAGCTCAGAGGCCACAGACATCTTTACCCACAGTTTACTCATCAGTAAGCATTCTGCCTTTGGAGTTTAGGAAGTCATGAATGAGATTTAGGGCTCTGAAACCCCCGATGTTATACACAGAGTTCTGGGTGTAGACGCATACGGGCTTGTTCCAGAGAGAGGCTCTGTAGCTTCTGTTAGACTCTCAGAGAAGTCTGCATGGCCCTATGAAGGAAAAAAAAAGTGGGAACAGGCCAAACTCACCCCCTAGAGCCCCTCAGGTTTGGTGGGGACCTCCCTTCTACCCTCTGATGAAGGCACACCTTGGCAGTGTGGCCTCCATCCCCACCCAGGGAATTCGCTCACTACTGTTCCCACCCTGGAGTCTTGAGGTGCTGGAGTTTGCAACCCCTATAGTTCAGATTAAGAAGCGCTGTTACCTATGAACTAGCACTTCAGTTAGCTTTGCTTTAGAACTTTTAATGTGGCCTGAAGTGGAGGTTTAATCTAATTAATCTAACACATTATTCAGGAACAAAAACACTGCTTAGATTTTTTTTTTTTTTTTTCTCCTGGCCATCCAAATGAAATGTTTTCAGGGCCCAGCTAATAAATATTGGCTAGACCCACCAACCAAATGAGCCGGAAGTTTGTCAGCTCTCTACTTTGCCTTGATTCATAGCAACACTGCTGGAGCTATCTGACTATACTGTAGGGAGCTGTCCTTTAATGCCAGGCACACAGAATAGATTTTGGTAGGAGGCAGAAGTAGACTTGCTTCTTTTGCCACAGGCTTCGTACTCCTGCTGTCTTTAATAAGGGTGCCTGGACCCACCTCCAGCCTGGATGAACAGATCCTCAGGGAGGCAGAGCCATGCTGGGCTGTCACACAGCAAAGACCCCCTGCACCGCCTTGCCTTTGGAGTGACAGCATCTTGAATTCTCAAGTTAAGGCTTGGATTGAAATACCGAGCTCCCAGTTTCGGTCAAATCTAGGGCTCACTTGAATCTTAGGGGGACTGCATTTCCAACTGATCCCAGATCTTTGGGGGTTTAAGTTGGTCTGCATTTGGCAAAAGGCGACTTCCTGTTTCTAAGAAAAAAAGGCTTATGAGGGCTTACGAAAAGGACTCCAGGAGCTTTTGGGCTGCAAAAAGGGCTCTTGCAAAACAACATTTGGATGATTTACGTGTAAATGAATCAGAAACATGTGGATTGAATTTCCTTCTGAATACAGATGGGTTTAAAAATTAACGGAAAAAGTGTTTGGCAAAATGCTTTTTGGTTTTTCTTTTAATTGAATCTAAAATGTCAGGGGTGGGGGGGGTGGGGAAGCAGGAAGAATGTGGGGGCCTCAGGGCTCAGAGCCCTGCCCGGCCTCCCTGAGTTTACTGCAGGATTTGTGGTAGTGGGGTTCACTTAAAAAAAAAGAGACGTTCTTCCAGACATGATCATTGATAGATGAAGGGGGCCCACTTCCTAGACACAGTCATCACTGACAAGAACATTAATTTAAATTTGAAATTGTCAATTAAAAGGAAGCAACAACTTTCTCTCTCTGCCTGACAGGACACTAAGCCATCTTGGGAGCCAATATGGCTGCCCCTTGCTGCTAATATAAGCGTCTCTGTCACCTTGGCGTATTTTGAAGTTGCCACCCTGTTTTAATTTCCTTGTACATATCCCTTTTTTCCTCCCACCCACCCAGCATGTGAAGGGAGCCACATGGATGGTGCCTATTTGCTAGAAGAGGAAATAGAGCCCAGAGAAGTTAAACAACACCAGGTCACACAGCCAGCTTAGTAGTAGAAGAGATGGCTTCAACATCACAGCAGCAAACGTCCATCAGGCCCTTCCAAGGAGCCGAACCCAGGCTAAGCACTTTACATGTATAATTTTAGTTAAATCTCCGATAACCCTAAGTGCTGGGATTGACTATACTGTCCAGTTGAAGCAGCTGAGGCTCAAAGAGCCAAGTAACTACCTCAGGGCGGGACAGACTCCGGAGTGGAAAAGCCGGAGGCCAAGACCCAGCCTGATTCTATGTTCTCTAAATACCACTCTGCGCAGCCTCCTATAATAACCCTGAACACTTTGAAAAATTTTCGGTTACCTCAAACAGCCTTCCCTTTTCCCAGGATCTCGCCCCAGCTTTCTGAGGCTACAATTTTCTAGGAAATATGGTCAGACCATGCCAGAACTCTTGAGTGAAGCCGTGGTATGGAAGACATTCCTGCAGTTTCATGCAAACCTGTCCTCTCCTCCCTCTCCGTGCTTTTCCCGTGCGCATAGTCCCCGTGAGCAAGGCCTGCTGTAGCTGGCGTCTCCTTCTCCCAGCCCCGAACACTGAAGGGAAGGTGCTTAGACTGCTGCTCTGTTGCTGTTTTCTTGCTTATACATAGCATAGGAAAAGCCTTGCTTTTTTTTGTAGAAATTGCTTGCAGTTGGAATGGATCAGTTCTTTATATTTTGGATGTGAAGCGGAGGGAAAAAAAGAGGCACAAGTTGAAAATTCTCACTATGTTGCAAGGTTTGGGGCTGCGACTTTCCCAGAGGTATTCGAACTATGCAACTTTCTAGTTATGTTTTAAAATTGAAATCA
>RJWJ010046091.1:0-11495 GCA_004363605.1 Indri indri | reverse complement strand
GATCTGGAGGGGACAAAGCTGGTGTCTCTCCCCAAGGCTTGGCTGCATATTGCTGGAGTGGTCTAGGGGAAGTGGGGGCACACTCTCCCCAGCCCCCCGGCCCTTACTTACTCTGTTGCTTCCATTTTCGCCACTCAACCCTTTGGCCATGTTCACCCTGGAGTGGGGGAAGGATTAGGACTGTGAGGCTAAAGGTCACACCTGGGAAATCCACTTGCTGCTCACCACAGTCATCCTCCCCCTCTAAATGGAGGCGACGAGGAAGCCAGGGAATCTCCACACACTGCTGCCCCAGGAAGCGGCAGGATTCGCCGTACTCCCAATGCCTGGGACCAGGCCTGGCACATAGTAAGGACTCAATAAATTGTAGAATGAGTTCCCACGGAACAGAAGAGGAAACAGGCTCAGGAGGCAGGACCGCCCACAGTCGCCCTGCGAGTCAGAAGACACAAACCACGAAAGGGCCCAGGATTGCGAGCAGGCTCCCAACTGCTCTGTAATCCAGCTGGTACCAGAGAACCACAGGGGGCTCCGGCCACAGGCTACCCTACGCTGCCCCAGCCCCAGCTCCCAACCACGCTCCCACCTCGGGATCCGAGGTGAGGCACACGCGGCAACTAGCTTGCGGCACTTCCGCGGCTTCCGGCCTGGGGTCGGCGAGAAGTAGGGAGCAGGAGGCTCGCCTTGACCCCACCGCGGGCCCCTACACTGCTCGTCCTCACGCCTGCACCCCACTGCCAGCCCGGGATCCCGGCTCCCGCCACCTACCGGGCCGCAGGGCCGCTTCCTGGCGGGCTCCGCCATGTTGCGCCGCACACCTTCGGCCACGCCCCTGCCAGTCAGACTCATCTCTTCCGGCCACACCTCCACGAGCTGTCCAATCGGAGAGCCAATGGCGCGCGGGGGCGTGGCCTAGGCTCGCGGCGGCTGCCAGGCCGCGTGGAGCTCGGAGGGCTGCGCGGGTGGGGATCTGGGGCGCCGGGCTGTGCTGGCTACTCGCAGGGCCGGCTGGGCGCCCAGATGAGTAGCATCTCGGGCACTGTCCTGGACCATCGGATGGCTCGAGAGCCTCCGCCTGGGCTGGGACAAGCACGACACTCAGACCTCTGCGTGGTTTTATACATGGGGACTCTCTGGCCCAGAGCTGGAGTGATTCAGTGCGGGAAATGACCTTGGAAATAATTTAATCAAGTTCTTTTATGGAGTCATTCATGTACTCCTCTTTTAATTAACACTTTATTTTATTCTTTGTTTTTGTTATCATTTTTTTGGACTGCTTCATCAATTTTGGTGTCATCCTCACGCAGGGGCTATCCTAACATTCTCCATATCGTGCCAATTTTAGTATTTGTGCTCAACAGACGTTAAAGTCTTTTTTTTTTTTTTTTTTTTGACAGATTCTTAAGCTCTGTTGCCCAGGCTGGAGTGCCCTGGCGGCAGCCTAGCTCACAACCTCCGCGACTCCAACTCTGGGTCTCAAGCGATCCTCCTGTCTCAGCCTCCGAGTAGCTGGGACTACAGGCACACGCCATCACGCCCAGCTAATTTTTTCTATTTTTAGTAGAGACAGGTCTCACTTCTGCTCAGGCTGGTCTCCAAGGAACTCCTGACCTAAAGCTATCCTTAAGTGCTAGGATTACAGGCGTGAGCCACCCCTCCCAGGTGACTTTAAAGTCTTGTAAGGCGGTTTTAGCTTTAAAAAAAATTGAGCAGATAGTAGAGAATCCCCATATACTCTCCCTCTCTCTGCCTCAGTCTCCCTTATCTTGGGTGTGGTATTGTTATATTTGATGAGCAATATCGATACATTAGTACCAACTGAAGTCCTTCGTTTACATTAGGGTTCACTCTTTGAGTTGTACATTCCACGGTTTTGACAAATGCATAATATCCACCACTACAGTGTCTTACAGAATAGTTTCACTGCTCTAAAGTCCCCTGTGCTCCTATTCATCCCTCTCCCCCTCCTATCCCCTGGCAACCACTGATCTTTTTTGTTTCTATAGTTTTGCCTTTTCTGGAATGTCATATAGTTGAAATCATACAGTATGTAGCCTTTTCAGATTGGCTTCTTTCATTAAACAATATGAATTGAAGTTTCCACTATTTCCTTTCATGGCTTGATATCGCATTTAAAAATTCTTTTTTTTTAATTTTTAGGGACAAGGGTCTCCTCTGTTACCCAGGCTGGAAGGCTGTGATGCCACCATAGCTCACAGCAGCCTTGAACTCAAGGCTTGGCTCAAGGGATCTTCCCACCTCAGCCTCCAGAGTAGCTGGGGCTACAGGTGCAAGCCGCCACGCCCAGCTAATTTTTTTTTTTTTTTGCTATGTTGCTCAGGCTAGTTTCAAACTCCACCTCAAGTGATCCTGCCTTAGCTTCCCAAAGTGCTGGGATTACAGGCATGAGACTGTGCCTTGCTCTCATTTCTTTTTATTGCTGGATAATATTTCATTGTATGTATGTGGCACAGTTTGTTTATCCATTCACCTTTGGAAGGACATCTTGGTTGCTTCCAGTTTTTGGCACTTATAAATAAAGCTGATATAAACATTTGTGTGTGGGTTTATATGTGGACATGACCTTTCAGTTCATTACGGTTAAAATCTAGGATTGTTGGATACTGTAGTAAGACTGTGTTTGGCTTTGTAAGAAATTGTCAACTCTTCCAAAGTGCCTGTGCCATTTTGCCAGCAGTGAATGTGATACTCTCTTTTCAAAATAAAACTAGGTCATTAAATATGAAATGTCCGATTTTCAATCAAAAGTTGAGTTTCTTGTATCTCAAACAAGAAGCAGTACAATTAGTCAAAGTATGTGCCTAAACTATTGACACAGTTTTGCCATCTTAACAGTAACTTGCTTATGCCAGCAGCAAAGAAGCCTGAAGAACAAGTGGTGATGAAATCCTGAAAGGCATTTTCCACAGCTTGTTGAGAATTGAATATTTTTCCTTGCAAGAAGGGGTCCAAAGCCTGGAAGAAGTGGTGGTCAGCTGGTGCAAAGTCTGGTGAATACAGGGGATGACAGAGAGTTTCCAAGTCCAGTTTCTGTAGCTTGAGCAGTGTTGTTTTTTCGACACGTGTGTAAGGCTGGTGGCGGGCACTCCTCCCCTCCCTAAAGAAGAAAGAGTAACCACACCTAAATGTTCACCCAGATAAGAGAAGTTTTGGCTCCTGGAATCCACACATACCACCGGCCCCTCCTAGAATCCACTCATACCACCAGCCCCTCCTACTTCTCAATACCTGCCCTAAAACTCTTTGCGCCAGAAAAACCCCCATCCCCCAACTCTAAAACATATATAAGCCTGCTCAAAACTTCCGCGCGGCGCGACTTCTTGGGCCCCTCTCTCGGGACCCGTGAACCTTGCCAGGGAGCGCTCAATAAAGCCATGTTGTTTGGTCCCCCACTGTCTGTCTTTCTCCTCACCGCTAAAAAACTTTACAACGTGGTCTTGCAAGAGGATTGACCTGTCTCTATTGACCAATCTTGTCTGTTTAATCACAACTATCCTCATTTCATCCAACTGGTTTCAGTAGACATCTGCTGTAATTGATTGACCAAGTTTCATGAAGCTGTAGTGGATAATAGCAGCGCTGGACCACCAAACAGACACCATTAGTTTTTTTGATGAATATTCGATTTTGGACTACATTTCAGCACTTTGTCTTTAACCATTGTGCCGAACGCTCTCAATTGCCAAAAAATCCATTTTCATCACACGTGTCAATACGGTGCAGAAACGGTTTGCCTTTATGTCATGACAGCAAAGAAAGGCAAGCTTCAAGATGATTTCTCTTCTGATGCTCATTTAATTCATGTGGAACCCATCTATCCAGCTTCTTTACCTTGCTGACTTGTTTCAAATGGTTCAATATTGTTGGAATAGTAACGTCAAACCTTGCTGCTAATTCACACATAGGTTGAGATGGATTCAAATCATCATAGCTCACAGCAACCTCAAACTCCTGGGCTCAAGCGATCCTCTTGCTTCAGCCTCCCGAGTAGCTGGGACTACAGATAGCCACCATGCCCAGCTACTTTTTGTATTCTTTTTTTTTTTTTTTTCTGAGACAGAGTCTCACTCTCTTGCCTGGGGCAAGTGCCGTGGCGTCAGCCTAGCTCACAGCAACCTCAAACTCCTGGGCTCAAGCGTTCCTACTGCCTCAGCCTCCCGAGTAGCTGGGACTACAGGCATGCGCCACCATGCCCGGCTAATTTTTTCTATGTATATTTTTAGCTGTCCAATTAATTTCTTTGTATTTTTGGTAGAGACAGGGTCTTGCTCTTGCTCAGGCTGCTCTCGAACTCCTGAGCTCAGAACGATCCGCCCGCCTCTCCGCCTGCCTCGGCCTCCCAGAGTGCTAGGATTACAGGCGTGAGCCACCGCGCCCGGCCTACTTTTTGTATTCTTTATAGAGACAGGGTCTTGCTCTCATTCAGGCTGGTCTTCAACTTGTGGCCTCAAGCAGTCTTCCCGCCTCGGCCTCCCAGAGTGCTAGGATTACAGAAGTGAGCCACAGTGTCTGGCCCAGTTTTAGGGTTTTTATACAGGTTTTGTTAAACAAAAACATATTGGAGACCATTGTTTTGGACTGAGCTCCTGCACTAGACCCCAATAAACCAGACCAAACTAGAACAGTCACCTGTGCTAAGTGCCACTTAATCAAACTGAACTTTGGGCCAGTTTTCCAAAAAAAACCCCAGAAGATTCACAGCAACCAATCAGGAGTGCAGTTTACCTGAACCAGCATGATATGAAACCCCCCTCAGTTGGCCCTGTAGGGAAAGTAACTTTGAAGGAACCATACCCTTTTCTTCCTTATTTCTGCTTTCTTCAGCCCTTTTCTGCCTATAAAGCCAACCCCCACTGATAAGCAATTTGGAACACCCATTCTATTTTATAGAATGAGATGTTGCCAGTTCTAGACTTGTTAATAAAAGCTAATTAGATCTTTAAACTAAATCTGATGCAATATTTTTAAACAGGCTCTATTTCACAGCCATGACTGATTAAATCATTGGCCATATGATTGAGCTCAAAGTCCCTCTCCCCTCCCTGGAGGCAGGGAGGGGTTAAAGTCCTGACTTTCCACTGTGAAGGTTCAAAGGGATGCCTTATGAATAACAGACACTCCTGTTACTCAGAAATTCTATGGGTTTTAGGAGTTCTGCGCCAAAAATCAGGGACAAAGGCCAAAATTTTTTTTATACCATGTTCCCAACAGCTTCCCCCATTAAACACATATATGAACATGTGCTTACTATGCAAATGCAACTTCAAGACATGTCCCCTCTAACCACCTTACAAGTGAATGCAGGAGATATCTTTGCTTTCCTGTGGGACGAACATCCTACCAGCTACTCTTCTTCCTCCTATCTGATTCTGCAAGTCCTGGCCCTCCCAGCCCACGATGGCCCACCCTGGGGCAGTTCTCTCTCTCCTGTGGGAATGTCTGTGTCTTCCTTGTCAGAAGCCCCCATCCTCTACAAACACACACGCACACCACACCCCTGACCCACCCAGCCATCCCACCCAGCACCCAGCACCAGTAACCGCTACTGTTATCAAATTGACAGAGGGTGAGGAATGCAGTTGGGGCAAGTCCCAAGTCCTGGCCCTTCTCTGGGCCTCGATTTTACTCCACAAGAAGGTCTGCACAAAGTGTGTGTGTGGGGGTCTGAGGTTCTCTGAGGTTCCTCCCATCCTGACCAAGTCTAGGTTGGCTATGAGCACCAGAGTGCGAAGCAGAGGAAAGAGGTCGTTAAGTGTTTGAATAACTTAAAACTTTATTATGGGCAGAAAGGGCTGGCTTGAGGACTCAAGACTAAAGGCAACTTCCCAAGGTCAAGATTAGACAAGAAAGGCAGAGGTTACACCTGAGCCTTAGCTGGGGCAGTGCAGGGTTCGGGACATGAGTCCGGATACACTGCAGGACTCCATCCTGCCAGTCCCAGCCACGTTGGGGAGACCAGAAGCAACCCAAAGCCCTGTGACTCGACCCAGGGAGGGGCAGGAAGAGGCCAGGTTAGGCCTCCCTCACCTTAAGTATAGACGCTGTGGAGAGGTAACACCTGACTCCCCAAGACCAAGGAGGGGGCTCTTCCCTGGGAACACTCTTATGTCACAGAGAAGGGGTCTTCCAGTACCATCTTCCCCCAACCTGGAAAGACCCCACAAGAGTGTGTGGGGACTGGTAGATCAGGGCTGAAGAGGCGGCTTCAGGGCTTGAGCTCGGCCTTCCACTTCTGTAGCTTCTCGTCCATGGCGCGGAGTGTGGATTCATCCTGCATGACACAGGTTGGTCCCACCTGCTCCTCACACTCCCAGCAGCCTCAGGAGCTCGGTGAGGGCTTCCCTCCCCCAGCCACACCCTTTACCTTCACAAAACAGAAGCGGATGTAGTGGTCGAAGCGCTTACGAAGTGGCTCGCTGTAGAAGATGGACACGGGGATGGCCACCAAGCCCTGGGGAGGAGGATGGCCACGTCTCAACACGGCCTCAGCACAGGGGGACAGAGAGAGCCTCATGACGGGGAATGAAGGGGAGTTAGCGCCAGCACCTCAGAGTGGTGTATCAAGGTCAGAGGAAAAGAATCCCAGAACGTCATGCCAAGTCCCCCTACGTACCGAGGAGATGGAGGCCGAGAGAGGGAAGATTGTGCATCAGGACAGAAAGAAGCCTTAAGTCACAGATTTGAGCTAGAAGGACTAGGTCAGAGTTAATGGGCCAACTCACCACAGTACAGACAGGAAGACCTGAGTTCCAGAGAGGCAGGAAATCCTGCCAGCCTACATAGCACCTTTGTACAAATTAGAAACAGGCTCTGCATTCCTTGAAGCAGATGCAACCCTGTACCAGGGCTCATGGCAGAGGCTGGGCTGGACTTTGGCCCATCAGCCCCTTGGCTGGGCACCCCCGAACAGCCCACAACCCGTGAAACCATACATGGTGGCCCTGGCGGAGGCCCAGTCCACCTTGTTTTTGATCATCCACTTGACGAAGCGGCTGTCGTAGGGCTCATCCTCAGTGCCAGGCAAGTCGGGCATCTTCCTCTCTGGGGGACAGAGGCCATGCTAAGCCCTAGGCGGCCTCCAGCCCCAGACACTGCCCAGACTGGCCAGTCCCACTCACTGAAGTCTGAGATGTCTGTGATGAGGAAGTAGCTGCCCTGGGGGATCACAGGCCGCAGGCCCACTGACTGCAGGCTGCGGATCATGTGGTCGCGGCTTCGCTGCATGGCCTGTGGGAACTGCACAAAGTAGCTGCTGGGCTGGCCAAAGTACAGCTGCTCCCGCTCGAAGCTCCAGGCTACTGCAGCCTAGGCAGGGCAGATGGACAGGTAGGTCAGGTGTGCCGACACTCCAGCCTGGGCTCCTTTGTGGCAACCCCTGCCCCCACTATGGGGTCTCCTGCCCCTCCTTACCTGGCCCTGTGTGGGGCAGTGGTAGATAGAGTTCTGGTGTACAGTCCGCAGGTGCTTCAGGATATTATCTGGACCCAGGACCCAGCCCACCTGGACCAGGAACACAGGTAGGAGATGAGACCCTTCCAGGCCTGGGCAAACCCTTTCTCAATTCCCAGCCCCACCTCACCTGCCACAGATCTTGGGGAGGGGGTTACCCCTCACCCTCATCAACTCACCTTCCAGCCAGTGGCACTAAAGGTCTTGCCAGCACTACCGATGGTCAGGGTCCGTTCCCACATGCCAGGGAGGCTGGCTGCCCAAGACGAAAGGGAGCAGCAGGTGAAATAGAGGTGGGGGGCAGGGGGATGGTGGCCTGCATCCCAGAAGCATTTGCAGGCCCAATACTCTGGACTCCTCTATGCATTAAGCTATCTGCAGGACTTATTTTATCTTATCCTCTCAACAACCAGGAGGCAGATGCTATTGTGATCCTTTGCACTCAGGGAGGAAAAAGCCACAGGACCTGTGTGGCTCCAGACCTCTTGGTCCTAACCACCAGGTCTGCACTGACTCTCAGAGCAGGTCAAAGCCCTGCCACCAACACCCAGGGAAGGGGCCCCCAGGCCAGCCTGGCTCACCAATGCTGACGTGCTGGTGCCCGTCGTAGACCAGCCACTGGTAGACCTCATCAGTGATGCACACCACATCATGCTGCTGGCACAGGCTGGCCACCAGCTCCAGCTCCTCCCTGGAGAACACCTGCGGGGACCCAAGGAGGGCACAGGCCTGCAGCCAGAACCGTCCCCAAACACAGAGGGCTACTAGGAGAGATTAAAGGATATGGCCAAGCCTGGTGCTAAGGGCTGTTCTGCACCATCCCATTGGATCCCTGAAACCCTGACCCCGTGAGGATGGTTCTTTCATGTTCCCATTTCACAGATGAGGAAACACTGTGAGACGCCGAGTCACTGTCCCAAGGTCACTGGGAAGTGATGGAGGCACCCAGCCCACTTCCCCACCCTAGCCCTCATGTCTTCCCTGGGGATTCCTGCTGCTGTCGCTGGGGCCTCTGGAGCTCATCACGTGTGGCCCTCCCACTTCACGGATAAAGAAACTGAGGCCCCACAGCAGCAAATCAGGAACAGGGTGGGGATGTGAACCCAGTCTGGAGGGGTCCCTGGAAGGGGTCTCTCAAGGTACCTTTCCCAGAGGGTTGTTGGGTGTGTTGAGGACCAGGGCTTTGGTGCGAGGGGTGAATTTGCTGGCCAGCTCTGTGGCGTCCAGCTTCCAGTTGCTGCTGGAATCCAGTTCCCCGTCCTGGATGGGACTCTGCAAGAGCAGGTGGCAGCGGGTAGCAATATTAACCCAGTGAACATTCAGCTCCTCCCCCAGGCATCTGTCCTCACCCCCTTTCCTCTGGGCTCTGCACACACACCTAGCTCAGAGGAACTGGCCTCCTTCGTTTCCCTCCTCCTTTCCCACCTCCCAGGGTCCAACTCAGCCCACGCCTGGGGTCCCTCTGCCCACCCACGCCCCACCTAGCATGCTTACTGGCTTCAGCAACACAAATACAGGGTGACCCCCCGCCATCAACGTCATGGGCTCGTAGCAGTCAAAAGCAGGTTCGATGATGATGACCTGATACAAGGATCAGATCAGCTGGGGTCAGCATGGCCCTGACCCCTCCCCCACCTGGCCCGAGCCTAGCTACTCACCTCGTCGCCATTATCCACCAGGGCCTGGAAGGCTGTAAACAGGGCCCCGTAGGCTCCCACAGTCACCAGCACATTCTTGTGTGGGTCCACCTCCTGTCCCAGCAGCTTCCCAAAGAAACTTGCCAGGATCTCCGTCAGTGGCGGGTAACCCTGCCAGGACAGCAGGGGTTAGCCAGCAGGCTCGGCCTTGGCCCACCCTTGTGCCATCCTCCCAACACCCTTGCAAGACAGATATTATTTGATCCCCACCATTTGACAGGCAGAAAAAATAAAGACCCAGAGAAAGGAAATAACTTGTCCAAGGTCATACACAGTTGATGGGCAAGAATAGGACTTTATTTTGTAGCTCTGGAAGTACCCCACTTTGAGAGGAAGATTGGATCCATAAGCTTGTTTGCCGAGGCCACTTATGGAAATACTCAAGGCTAAGCCAAGTGACTGAAACCTTGTCTAGGACACAAAAATGAAAATTTTCTGTACAACAAAAAGCACCATGAGCAAAGTTAAAAGACAAAAACATTGAAACATAAGAGAAAGAGGTAAAGATATTTAATACGTAAAGAGCTCTTACAAAGCAGCGAGACAAAGATATACACCCAAATGCAAAAATGAGCAAAGGCAGGTCATGAAAGAAAAAATGCTGATGCATATGAAAATAATAATAACTAAAGAAAAGCAAATAAAAGCAACGATGAAATACTGCTACTATATTATAAGAATATAATGTTAGGCTGGGCGCAGGGCCTTATGCCTGTAATCCCAACACTTTAGGAGGCCAAGGTGGGAGGATCGCTTGAGGCTGGGAGTTCGAGACCAGCCTGGGGAACACAGTGAGACCCCATCTCTAAAAAAAAAAAAAAAAAAAAATCAGCCAGGTGTGGTGGTGTGCGCCTGTACTCCTAGCTACTCAGGAGAGGCAAGAAGATCGCTCAAGCCCAGCAATTCGAGGCTGCCGTGAGCTATGATGGTGCCACTGCACTTTGGCCTGGGAAACAGAGTAAGACCCTGTCTCAAAAAAGAAAAAAGAGGCTGGGCATGGTGGCTTACGCCTGTAATCCTAGCACTCTGGGAGGCCAAGGCAGAAGGATCACCCGAGGTCAGGAGTTCGAGACCAGCCTAAGCAACAGGGAGACCCCGTTGCTACTAAAAATAGAAAAAATTAGCCTTGTGTGGTGGCTCATGCCTGTAGTCCAAGCTACTTGGAAGGCTGAGGCAGGAACATTGCTGGAGCCCAGGAGTTTGAGGTTTGAGGCAGGCGTGTACATGAGTGGTAATTTAACAATATCTATCTAGCATATATTTAAATGTTTACAGCCTTTGATTCATGAGTTTTACTTCAAGGAGTTTATCTTAGAGCAATTCACATGTATGCAAAGCGGTCCACACAGGGCTATTCACTGTGGCATTGTTTATGACAGTGAGATATCTGATATAATGTTAGTGTCCATGTAAGATTGGTTAAATAAATAATGGCACATCTGGGTGAAGAAGTGCGGGGAACTTCACGGCTCCCTGGTATAATGAGTATTTTGAATTAAAGGCCCTTAAAGACAACAGATGCTGGAAAAGACTTTTCCTCTATCTACATAAAAGACCGATGGACCCAGAAACAATCAATTTTCCTTCCCTTTCCTCTTCTCTCAGTATCTACTATGGAAACAAAGACCAACAATGCAAACCACGCCTGAACAGACTCTTATGATAGCTCACTGCAACCTCCAACTCCTGGGCTCAGCCAATCCTGCCACCTCAGCCTCCCAAAGTGCTGGGATTGTAGACAGGAGTCACCACAGCTGAGAACCATATACAAATTAATCTCTGTTCCTGCATCCATTCACTCTCCCTAGCCCTAGTAATCATTTATTGCCCCTCAACAGGATCACCTATATTCCTAATTTCCTCCTGCCTTCTGAAATGAGGCTATTTAAGTATCTGGGCCCCCTTAGATATGGGGTAATCACTCTGTGGTTCTCCCTCACATGCATGCTAATACATTTGTATGCCATTTCTCCTATTAATTTACTTTTGTGCGTTGATTTTTCAGTGAACCTTCAGAGGGTAAGGGAAACCTTTCCCTTGGTCCCTGCATAGGTGACAGAATACTACGCCGCCATTAAAAAGAATGAGGCTGTTCTGACATGGAAAGATGTCCATGACATTGTTTTTGATCTTTTTTTTTTTTTTTTTTTTCTCAAGGCAGAGTCTCGCTCTGTTGCCCGGGCTAGAGTGCCATGACGTCATCTTAGCTCACAGCAACCTCAAACTCCTGGGCTCAAGCAATCCTCCTGCCTCAGCCTCCCCAGTCGCTGGGACTACAGGTGTGTGCCACCAAGCCTGGCTAATTTTTCTATTTTTAGTTGCCTGCCT